>JAPYYR010000326.1:0-42608 GCA_030523065.1 Aphidius colemani
AGGCGCGCATAATGAGTTAGTAGTAATTCAGATTACTACTCGCTCTTCTGCGCTTCTGATACCAGCGGCCAAATTTCCTTCAATTTCTGGGTTGTGCTAGAGGCTGTGTTAAAGGCAAAAAAGCGTCAAAAGAATAGTATACATCCTTTGTTAATAAAAAAAAATTACATTTTCTATCAATTTCTAAATTAATTAATTTCCAAGGTCTTTTTATTATACAGATTTACTTTAAAATTCAGTTATTCTAAAAATTTAAACACTTCCGTAATTAATTGATTATTTTTTTTTTATTTTAAAATTTTTTTTCTCTTAATGCCATGTTAATTTTCACTGTATCAAGCTGACTTATGTTGACACATTAATATATTTATAATAAAAAAAAATAATAAACACAATATTTTCAATGATTATAATCAAATAATTAATAAAATTTTCTCACGATTGCATTAAAAAATACTACTTTGTTTTATATATGAAGGACAATTTAAAAATAAAATCACATTAATATATAAAATAATTATTCCATAATTTAATATTCATATTATTGTATTTAAAATTGTGAGAATAAATTATTCCTTTATATATTATTAAGATATATTTTTTTGACTTTTGATAAATTTATATTTTAAAAATAATAAAAGATTAACTTCCGGTGAGACGAGTTCTTGAAGGATGATATCTGGACCTTGATTCGATACCAGGTTGAGGACAACAAGCATAATAATAAATAAATAAAAAAAATAAATAAATAAATGAAAATAATATCAAGAATAAAGAAAGGTAAAAAATATATTTTTCTCTTGGTCACCTTGTGTTGGCTTTGGTGGAATGTGCAAATATGAGATAAGCAAAATGTATAGGTCAGTTGTGCAAACTTTATTATTTCATTTATTATTTTAATGTAATTTAATTTTTCATTTACCTAATATTATTATTGATATTTTGTTATCAAAGTACATTACGACAAATATGGTTCGATTACTTTCAGCAATAATCCACATACATTTATACTCATATCAAACAGCTTTTATTACCATATTAACAAACAATTACTGTCGTGAATTTTTTAAAATAAATAAATAAATATATATGCATTTTAATAAATAAGATAAAATATTTTTTTAATTGCAATTTATTATTTGGGGGAATAATTTATTTATTTTTGTTGCTTTAATAATGTATTTTATATTTTAATTTAATTTTTTATTTGCTTTGCTTTGCTTTTATTGTAATTTAATATGTCGTTTGTTTTAAAAAAAAAAAATAAAAAATCTTATCTCGTTAATATTGTTTATTAACATCATTTATTTGTTTTTAAACTTTTTTTTTATTATAAATAATTTTGTGGTTTTTTTTCGATGCAGATAATTTGGATTTTTTTTTTTTCGTTTTATTTAGTTTTTTTGGGTCATTCGAGACTCGATTTGGTGAAACTCATATGTTTGATTGGATTTTGAATAAATGTGTGTAAATTATATATGTGTAAAAATTTTATTTGTCTGCAAGTTGTTCGGGTCGCGTAGGTCGATTCGTTCTTGGACAAAACCAAACGTGTTTACTGCCACTCGAATAAAACGAAAAATGAATAAAAAAATTCAAAGAGCTAATTTGGATGAATAAAAAAAATACATTTTTACTGTTAATATGATAAATAGAATTTATTTTATCAAATTATCATATCTAAAATGTTTATTATTATATCGAAGAATTATTTTTAGATTTTTATATATATTTTTTAATTTAAGCAAACAATTACTGATTTTTTTTAATCCACCTGACATAATGAGGAAGAGTTGTATTGTATAAAAACAACAGAATAATATTATAATTGAAAATATAAATAATTTTTTTTTTAAATAAATATACAGAGAAGAAAATAATCAAGGTGATAACCTTGCCGAATAAAGTAGTAAGAATTACGGTATAAAGTAAGCATTTGAATTATTTCCCGCACAAAAATTACCTTGAACTTTGCATACATCCGCTTGTGTCTAAATAAAAAATAGTCGTTAATATTTTTGAAGATTTAAAGTATTAAAAAAAAAAATCAAGTGGGAAGATGAAGAAAAAAAAAAAGTCTTATGATATTTGCAAATTCGCAAAGATATAATTCTTCTAATCTGACACGAAAAAAAATAAGAAAATAAAAGATATTAAATTTATTTAAATCTACTTAGTTCTAATATTTATTTTTTAAACAAGCCTATCAATGTTACAAGTACACATAAAATAAATCAACTTTGTTTAATACTCGTATTTAAAAACATATCTTGCTGTTAAAAAAATAAAAAAAACATAATACTTATATATTATGCAAGATGAAACAGAGAATCAATTCATACAAATACATATTTTATATATTTTTTTAATTCGTTTAATTTAATTATTTTTGATAATAAACAGTTCAAGATTTATAATGACACTTTTAAATGTTGAAAGTATATGTTTTAATATAAATTTCTATTCAGCAAAAATAATTTAAAAAACATTAAATTACTTGATAAACAATATTATCAAGTGAAGATGATTTTTTTAATTATTTTTTTTCAAGTCTACATAGTGAATGGCTTGGACGATTCTCAAATTGGATTTACAATCCGAAGGCCAAATCGACGCAGATTTGCGTCGAAGGCCACTAAAATATTTCAGAGATTGTCTAAGCAGATGCTAGCAACTAAAAAAAAAAAAAATAAATCGAAAGTATAATAAGAAAATCCGTGATTTTTAATCGAAAAAAATTGTTTTTTCCTTCCACATAAATTCTTGTTATAAAAATCAATGAAAAACAATTTTTATACTTTTCTTTTCCATTAACAGAAATAATAATAACAATAAATTAATCTTGTATAATCATTGAAATCAGGTATTTTTATTATACTACATTTATTTTTTTCCATTGTGATATATTTTTTTTATTTGCATGACGATTATTATGATGACGGAAAATGTAGGCCAACTCAAAGTCGGTTGGCTTTGTAATGGAGATTAAATTCATGATGAGTATATATCGCGTATTACATTCAACAAGACAAAGGGACAAATTTGCATGTGAATAAAAAAAAAAAAAAACTAAATAAAACAATAAACAATTAAATAAAAAAAGAAAATGGGAAAAACAAAAATTAAATAATAAAAAAACGTCGCAGCGTGCAAAAGAAATCAACGACAAACATAGTCATGAAATTTTTTTTTGTCACTTTTGACACAGTTATATTGTTATTCAATCATTGTATTGAAAAATTTTTTTAACATACTTGTGAAAATAATAAATTTATAAATATTATTGCGTAAAAATTTGAGTGCGTTTGGTGGCTGTAAGCCAGATGATTTCAACGAATCGATTGGATTTTTGCCAAACACCATCTAACCATCAACGAAATCATTAAAATAATTTTTTCTTTTATAGTAAAGTTATTATAATATTAATATTATAAAAACTGAGTAATAAATAATTATGCTCTCCTTTTTAATTCACCAAAAAGCATCAATGTAACGTTGAAAAAAAATTGTGATAAATATTGTAGAATATAATGTAAATAAAATTAATCTCGAATAAATATTTGATAAACTAGATATTATTTTAATCACTGTGTCTATATATTAATCAAACAAATAATAAATTAAAATACAAAGAAATTATTCTCTCTCTTTTTTACATGACATTGTTATAATAAAATATATTTTTTTTTGCGTCGTTAATTTGTGCAATTGACACTAAAAATTTAACAACAAAGAAACTCAAAGTTTACGTTAGATAAGCCAAACGTGACTGAAAGTAAAATAATTTTTTTAACAATTTTAAATAATGAAAATTATAATTTAGCTTCAAGGAAAAATAAAAAAAATGCATATGATAATTTAAAAAAAAAAAAAAAATATTAATTTTCAAGGAATTTAATGATAAAGAAATAATTGATTTAAAAAAGTAGCATAATTGGTTTTTATTTATTGAAAAAAATAAATAATTTAATGAGCAATTAATAGTTGCACAAAATGAGGTAGTTCTATCATGTAGTTCATTGAATTTTTATCATGCTGAACATTAAAATACTAATTACTCATTTAAAATGTCCAAATGGAATTTGTTTTATTTTCCTTTTTTCCCCACATGACTATATAAACTTCAAGAATAACCCTGAATATAGAAAAATAAATAGATAAATAGATAAATAGATATGTTTAGAGCAAAATGAAGAAAAAAAATACATATAAATTATAAATATATGATGTGGTTGTGTATATTGAATTGGAACTCGAACAAGGTCATCAACTAAAAACCCTTGCTTTCCTTCTTATGTATGTGGTATGCGCGGAATGCACGGTGTTTCTAGAATAAAAATACAAAAAAATAAAACCCAAAGGAGAAGAACTTAAATTAAAAATTAAACAGGATCACAAGACCACACCAAATATTTTTTCAAACCACTTCCTCATGTTTTTTAAACCGCAAATATTTCTACTAGCTTCGCAGTAAATATATTAATATATTTAATTCAAAAAAAAAACAAGCCGATCTATCTATTCACTTTGTAAAATGCAAAATTAGTCAAATTAAAATCCAAAAATTTTACGGCAATTATATTTAGGTGTTGCTTAAATAATAGAAGGATAATTTCATGAAATTTTTGCTTAGAAATATTTTCTTAAACGGATAAGACCTTTAGCGAGAATTTCTGCTGTACTCTGCAGGTCATGGAAAATTATCAAGTTAAAGAAAAAAAAATAGAAATAATTGACAATAAATTCTTAAACTTTCAGGGCATTTAAACTTTGTTATTGTTTAAATACTAGAAGAATATTTTCATGAAATTTTCATTCGGAAATATTATTTCAAACTGCCATGACATAAAGAAAAAAATACGAAAAAATTAGCTAATTAAAAGTTGTATTTCATTGATCTATTATTATTAAAACACCGAGATACTTGAAAATTAAAATTTACAAAAAGCAGATAATATATTGAAAGAATTCAAATAAATAATTTATGAAATAATTAACAATAATTTTACGTCGTAAATGTTGAATAAGTTCATTGTCCGTTTACTGTATTTTTCTACATAATAATAATAATTTTATTTATTATTATCATCACTTAAATAAACACACAAAAATTATTTTTTGTTTAAAATAATACAAAGTTTAAATTAAAACATGTGTGATTTATATGTATTTTTTTTTTCAACCACCTTGTACACTCCAAATAATAATAAAAATAAAATAAAAAAAAAGCTTTTTGAGCTTTTTCCATCCATCTTTATTTTTACTCTTTTTTTTTTTGTTTTTTTTTTTTAATTTTTAACAGTATCTTCTAATGACAAAGCATAGTGTCAACTTTATCTGACATAAAATAAAGCTAAATTAACGAGAATAAAAAAATGAAAAAAAAATGAAAATTTTAAATATAAAATAAAGTTTAAATAAAAAAGGAGAAAGAAAAACAACGATAGCATCTGGTTCGAGTTGAATGTTCGCATTTTATAAAAATTTAATTTCAAATTTTCCTTCGTGACATTTATCTTTGGTGTTTTTAAATAATATATATTTGTTAGTTTTGTCTAAAATAATAATTTATAAAGAAAAAAAAATTGCAGGTATATATTTACGTATGTTATTGCACGCACTTGTGATAACTCAAGCATATTAATGCATCCTTCTTTCGTGACAATTACAAATAAATTATTTATTATATTTTTTTATTTTGATAATACGTACAAAGTACTTGGTTTTTATATTATTTTGTATTATTTTTTATTCATGGGATAAATTATAAAGTCTCAAGATAAAATTATAAACTTTTTAAACAAAAATTCATCAAAATAAAGAAATAATTTTTAAAGAATATTTAGAATTACTATATAATTTATTGTTAATATTTTTTTATCATTTTTTATTCTTGTTATTTTATTTATTTAAAAAAAAAAACATTTTTTCATTTTTTTATTTTCATGTTTGAATATTGGTTGACGTTGTTTTTAAAACTGTGAAATTGACCAAGGCAATATCGTGTGTTTTATATTACCTCTTTGTTTGCAACTTTGTTCCATTTTAATATTTTTACTTTGTTTTTAATTTATTATCACTTTATATTTAAAAATATAATTTCTTCATTATTTTTTTATTCTCTTATTGTTTATACTATTTATTTTCTTTTAACATTTTGTTATCTACTTTAACCGAGATTAACCCACTGCGTAGTAAGCACGCGTCTTTAGTTTCAACTTGGCTATATTTGCATACATGCCTCAAGAAAAATAGTTTAGGACATGAAAAAAAAATTAGAATAAAGAAATTATCAACACAAAAGAAATAAAATAAAATCAATTTATAATTTTCAAATGTCGCGAATAAGCTGAACAAAGAAAATGCAGTATAAATTTTTTTTTTTCATTTTTATTTTACCTGGTGTATCCAAAAAAAGAATACGTATTGCAACTAAGACTCATAGAATTCTAATTCAATAAAATAATAAATTTCAATAAATAAAAATAAATAATAAATTTACAATATCAATTTTTCCTTCTTTTTATTTGAAAAAATATATCTATATATATTAAAAAAGACGTAAATTTGTTGACTTGGAAGAAATGCATTTTAAGAAAAAATTGAATTTCACTAACCAAGTGCATCCGGGTTTTGATTTTTTTTTAATTTCAATGTGTTAAGTACTTTTTTAAGAGCTGTAAAATATTCAAAATGAAGATGGCCTTGTAATAAACAAACGGTACAGACCAAAAAAACGTGACTTGAGTGTAAATAAAAAAAACTTTTCAACGAAAAATTATACATTCATTTCTCATACACGTTGAATAATATTGAAAAAAAAAATTGATAAATAAATGCAATTGTTACTGATTTAAAAAGAAAATAATAATAAATCTATTATTAAAAGAACAATTAAATATTTATAGTTCTAAAAATATTCAAGGTTTAAAATTTTATATTTAAAAATAAAATTTTCATTTATAAAAATAAATGTTCTAAACAAATTGGTATAAAATTTTTTTTTCAATCATATTATATATATAATTTTAAATGATAAATATTGCATTATACATATGTAAATATTATAAATAAAAAAAAAGAGTTTTAAAATTAATATTGCAAAATATAAAAATAAGATGAAAGAATATAAATTATAAAAAATTGAAATTCAATGAATTACAAACAATTATTTTATATATATTTTGGAAACAAGCCAAGTTAAACAAAATTTGTTGGTTCGGCAAATTTTCATTATATATCTTTCACAATGTGCTTCGACTTTATTCCACACGAAAAAAAAAAATATCAAGAAAAAAATTGAACCATTTTTCCATATGGTACAATGGTCCCAAAAGAACAGATAAAAAAACCAAAAATTAAACCGCAAAAATAAACATCAATTATTTCTTCCCATCAAGTTGCACAAAAAAAAATTGAATGAATTATTATCAAAAGTATGTAACAAGTTGAAATAAAAATAAAATGAACAAAAAAAAAGGGGAAAATATTAATGGAGGCCTAATGAAGAATAGAAAAAAAAAAAAAAACTGTTATTTTTACAGAAGAAAATGAAGGGTGAAAAATATCTCATAACGTGTGGGAGATTTGAGAAAGATATTTTGGAGGACAACGATATATAGTTTAACTATGAAAAAAAAAATCTATGTTTCACGTGATGTTATTTTGAAGCTCATCTGTGTGTTTTGGGATGAAATAATAGTTTAGAGAGGAAATCCCTCACACGTCATTGAACACCGTTGCCAAAAGCATCATATTTGACCACTTGAAACATTTTGTATAATATATTTTTAACAATTTATAATATTCATAATTTAATATTATTAAATTGAGTTATAAATCTTTCGTTAATTTAATTTATTATTATTATTTTTACTATGTTTTATTGTTTTTATAATACGAGAATTTAGTTTACTTATATTTAAAAACAGTAGAAGGGTCGGAAAGTATACAGCTATTATTGAATAGACGAAAATATTTCTTGTATTTTGCCTATTTATTCAACAACAAACACAAAGCTGGAAAATTCTAAAAAATTTTTGAAAATATAAAACGTGAAAATACAAACAAAAAAGAATTATTGAGCAATTAATTATCCATGTTAGCTACTGGACTTATCGAACTTGGAAAAGTGCCAAATTTAAGCCAAATGGTGCAAATTGTCAGTAAAAACTTGTCCTGAAAATAACAAACAACAGTGAAAAGAAAACGAGGTGAAAAAAAAAACCCTTTCAATTTCATTGCGCGAATTGAATTTATAAATAAAATTACAAGAAAAAGAAAAAACAATTTTTTCATTTTTTACTTTTCGTGTTTATATGTCATTATTAATTCATTTGTTTAAAAAATTTTCAAATAATTGTTATGACTGTCAATTTGATAGATGATATAAAAAAAAAATCTTGTCTCAAAGATATTTTATCAAAGATGTATGAGCGACTCGCTCACTGGCCTAGACATACATTATATTTTCTTGGAATTGTGATCGACCTCACTATGCACACTCTATGATTATTACATTGTTTTATCTATTTTACATTATAAATTTTCTAGTTTATACTCTCATACAGAATAAAAAAAATTTATTAATAATCCGATGATAAAAATAGATAAATTATTACTCGTTTTATGCAAAAAAAAAGTTGTTTTTTAATAAATTTCTTTGTTATTATTCAAATACAAACAAATGGAAACAAAAATGTAATGATAATTAATTTGAAAAGAGTTGAAAAATGATTGTTAATAATTTTTATTGAATCATAATTAAAGCATTGTTTTTAAAAAATTAAAAATAAGAGAAAAAATATTTTTAACGATATTTCTCTTTTTGTTTATTAAAAATAAAAGTATTTAAATATTTCACACCTTTGATTATAATCAGGCACAACTTGAAATAACAATTCAAGCATTTATCATTGTAGAAATAATAATGATAAATTATAATTATTATTATTTTCTTTTCATTAAATTTTTATCTCGAATATATACACTGAAACGTGATGATGAGTGGCAAAATAAACACTTGGTAAAAATGAAATAAAAAAATCTTGTTTATACGTACTAATTGACGAAATAACCACAAGAAATTTGCAAAATTAAAGAATTATTTTTCATTAGTAAATATAATTTTCAAGTACAATATATAATTATTCCATTTTTTTTTTTTAAATCTTTTAAAGCTTTAAATTTATATGTTGAAAATAATAATAAAATAAATAAAAGGCCTTAGGCTTTTAGCAACTTCCTGTTGGCGGACTTTACTAAATTGACACACAAATGAATCTTAGAAAAAAAAAATAGAAAAAAAAACAGCTATAATTGAATTTACTTGTCAAAACAACATAGATTACATGAAAATATTATTTATTTTTTTGTTTATTTCATAACAAAAGTTTAAATGAAAAACAAAAAAAAAACTTTCGTAAGGCAAAGTTTCATTGGGACCGGAAGTCCGGTTTATTTTTCCCAAAAAAATATATAAATTATTTAAATTTCAAAAAAAAAGAATGGAAATAATTGTGTCATTTTTAAACTATAGTTGTGATTTGAATATAAAATATTCAAATTAAACAGAAAAAAATGTATCAAAATGTCAAAGATTATACCAGCTGTTAATTTGACAAAAAATTAATAAATGTTTATTAATTTTTATTGTTTAAAATGACCTCTGCAATTTGCCAGACGATAACGTTAACCTTGAAATTGTCGTGAATGAGAGATAGATTGTCTTGTTACTCGAGAGTGTGTTGTGTTGATGATAATTTGCAACAACAAAAAAAATATATGTGATATGTTTGATACATCCGACACGAAAACGTGCCAACCTTTAAATTCTTTAAACAATTTTTTTTTAACTATTTATTTATTTTTTTTCTTCGCGTAACCAAATGTTATTTTATTTTTACAATAAAAAGGTAATAATTTATCATTTTATTTATCACAGGAAATAAATGAATTGTTATTTTAAAACTAATTAAATATATGACGAACCAAACAAAAATTAATTTATTATTTAAAAAAAATTAAATAGAAAAATAATTGTAGAATTGTCGCGTCGATTTCCGACTCATGAATCATATTAATCTGAACATTCTTATCATTTAGCATACATAGCATGTTCAGTTATCTTTTTTTCCTTTAATTTAATTAATTAATTAATTTTATTATTTTTGTTTATACCTAATACTGCATCTACAAAATAATATTGCACAACTATAAATTACTCACCGCAAAACTTTACATATATTTTAAAGTTTATTACAAAATATTGCCCAAAAAAAAAACGAGCAAAAAGCAACTTGTCTTTTTTTAAATACTTGAAGTAAATCTATTTTTCACACTGGCATATCCATCAGATGGTTTCAAGTAAAAACACGATCACCCTAATCCATACACCACGTCTCGTTGAGTTCGTCGGCGCCGCAGTTAAAAACTTGCCATGTCGCGACGAAATTACAAAAAAATATAAAAAAGTAATGCAATAATAATAAAATTATCTTCAACATTTAACAAAAATTAAATAGCCAAATTCTAAATTAAAAAGCATTTAATATAATATTAATTTGTTAATAATTTTTTTTTCCTGTTAAATATTTATTCTCATTTTTTTCTTTCCTCAAGTCGTTAATTTTTACATTTTTTTAATAAATAAAACAATAATAGTTAAAAAAATAAAA
The DNA here is from genome assembly GCA_030523065.1 of Aphidius colemani. Classification (NCBI taxonomy): domain Eukaryota; kingdom Metazoa; phylum Arthropoda; class Insecta; order Hymenoptera; family Braconidae; genus Aphidius; species Aphidius colemani. Next base: position 10,677 of record JAPYYR010000326.1, read on the forward strand.
ATTTAAAGCCCATTGCACTTGAATTTTATGTATTCCCCGAGGAGGGATATAGTTTTTACGATCAAGGGTGTTAAAATTTATGACATTTTTTAAAATATTCGTAATAACACAGTGCACAACTTGAAATATTGACAACATAAATAAATAAATATTATAAATATTAACTAAACTATTAATCAAAAAATAAATAAATTGAAATAAAATATAAAAAAACCCATATAAATTGGCTGGATATATATTTAGACGATGAATATTAAAAAAGAAGGTCTTAAAAATTTTTTCAACACTTGCATTACATAAATCACCCTTATGTTTCCAAATAAACAAATAAAATAAAGACCAATGCACTCTGTAGTACAAATAAAAATAATAAAAAAAATTGAAATATATATATTGCCAAGGGTGGACATTGACCAGCACAGGGAGATATTAGACAAGCTATAAAAAAAATCGAAATAAAAAGAAATAGTATAACGAGCCTACCCCAAATTGAGGGAAAAAAAAATCAAAGAAATAAACAACACTATACCTAGCTTGATGCCATATTGTACATCGATATATACACTAACTAACACAAATGAAATTTTTAATTTACTAGTGTTGAAATAGGGGCTCGCAAAACCCTTCGTGTTGTAAATATCGATTCAAGTTTTGTCGATATGAAATATATCTATATGTAAGAGGATATAGTGACAGTACCTTTGGGGTCGTAAAATAAAAATACATGCATGTGCAATTTTTCCCCATCTTACATAGACACGAATAAGAAGGGAAAAATATACTTTGACACGCGTCTACATCTCACTTTTATCATCAACCCCATTTGTACAATATACGCATGAATTTATCAAAAATAAATTAATGTATTTTTAAAAAAAAAAATTTAAAATTAATAATATTTGTGTATATTGTTGATAAATTCATCAACTAATTAGCTTAATTTTAGTTTAATTTTATTGGTACAACTTGAAAATGTACAAGACAAATATAAAATACAAAAAAGGGTTAATTAAAAAAATTAAAAAATAATAATTAAAGAGACAATATACTTTGGGTTGATTTATTTTAATGGGATGGGACACGGCGCTTCTAGTTCACGGTCAATGTGCGTGCGGCCCCTACAAGTCTGGGCGTCGGGACGCCCGGCGCCATGTTTCTACACCCTACAGATTCTCACACCACAAAATCGTAAAAATACTCAACTTTATATACACACTTGCTATATTCAAAGGTACATATAGGTATTCTAAAAATTGCACTGAAAAAATAACATGAAAGTGAATTTGTAAAAAAATAAAATTTGGCTATTTTAAATAACTCGTAAAAAAAAAATTTATTATGCATTTTTTCTTTGCGTTATATTTGCGATATAAAATTATGACCAAAGTATTTTAAGAATTATTATTTTTTTTTTTTTATGTAATACAACAAGTTAATTTTGAAATAATAAAATTAAAAAAAATATTTTTTACATGATAAATTTAGTTTTAATTAATTTTTAACTCAAAAAATTTCAGTGAGCAAGTACATTTATTGAGCCAAGCTGGCAATGATATTGAGTCTTTATAAAGCAACGAGTTTTAAATGCCCCAAGGCACCATGAAAAAAAAAAAATAACATGAACATTCAAATGATCGCTCTGAGAATAATTCAACCTCGATATAGAATTATTTTTCTTTTTCATTTAATCACAAAATTACACGTATTTACCATCATATGATTTTTATATTTCTCAACTAGATGCTGCATATATTTTTTTATTATTTTTATTAACTAAAATCATAAATGTTGGCGTGGGAAGTTAGCCGTTAATGCAATTGACTCTGTATGACGGTGGGAGGAAAAATATTATTTTATATTAATATATCTATGTGTGTAAGTTTAAACTGCCTTTGCTTGTTGAACGAAATTTAATATCTCAGTGAGTATAAAAATATAAAATACATGCGACATCAGGGTGTTGTTACATCATGAATAAAAAAATATAATCTCAGTTGAATTTAATTAGAATATACATCAATGAATCGACATAATAATCAACAATAGCTATGTAACTCCAATTGCATTTGAGATTATTAAAACTTTGTGAAAAACAATATTTCTTTGCACATCATTAAACAATTTTTATCATCGAAATAAAATAAAGTAAAATATTCAAAAATAAATTGCACGATTATTGAGCGTAATGTTCAATAAAATTTACAAATAAAATAATAAAAATATATATAAAAATTTGAAGAGTGTCGTTAATGAAGGAAGGAAAAAAGTTTTATTGCCTTTCTAAAAGTATTTTACCCCAAATGCCATTACAAGACCCTTCCAATTATCTTCGCCACGAAAATAAGATATAATCTTGATTTTTTTTTTTTTTTCCATTTTCATCAAGCAATGAGATAATAAATAAATTAATCTTTATCATATGTTGATTTAATAAATTTGCCTTTTAATTTTTTTAACCCTCTTAGTCTATTTCAAATGACATCGAAAAATTCGAAGATAACGTTGACCACCTCTTGATCGAAATTTTTTTTTCGCTCATAAGCCTTCCCCTTCGAGATTCTGACTATAGAGAAAATCCTTTAACTGCATCAAATTTTTTTTTATTCTCTCAATTGACTTAAAATGCTATGAAACGTCGAGAAAAGAAGAAAGCCCGCGGAAATTTTGATTTTAAAAAAATTTTTTTTTCGCTCATAAGCCTTCCCTTCAGAGATCCTGGCTAGATTTTCCACGATTGTCTTAGGTCCATAAAAAATTTTTTTATTGTCTAAATCGACTTGAAATGCTCTAAAACGTCGAGAAAAGAAAAAAGCCCGCAGAAATTTTGATTTTAAAAAAATTTTTTTTTCGCTCATAAGCCTTCCCTTCAGAGATTCTGACTAAACAAAAACCTCAAACTGCATCAAATTTTTTTTTATCGTCTCAATCGACTTGAAATGCTCTAAAACGTCGAGAAAAGAAGAAACCTCGCGGAAATTTTGATTAAAAAAAAAAACATTATAATAAAGTAAACAAAAAGAAATGAACTCTTATTTCGAGAACATCAAATGTCCCGAAGAGAGGCCTCTTTCTTCTATTTATAATAGTAAATATTTTAAAAAAATGAAAATAAATAAATAAAATTTTCTAAAAATAAAAATATCTATTGACGTTATACGTTTATAAATTGTACTTGAAGATTTATCAATAAATTATAAAAATTCATAGTAATAATAATGAATATTATCATCAAAAAAAATATGATATTTCAAGGTGTTAATATTTTATAATATGAAAATTGACATGTAATCAATCAAAGTCTAAGTTATTTGAATATGCAAGTGTTTTTCTATTGTCATAATAGTTTTTTTTTTTTTAATTTATTATAAATATTTATTTGACATTGTTAACATATGAGATCACAAATAAATGTGACTTTCTTTTAATTGTTACAATAATTTCTTGGTAAAACGCACCTTCATTTTTCAAGGTGGCATTTATGATTAAAAGGTGTACATGAATATGTCAAAATAATGTATTAAAAATTCCATATTATCATGACTATTAATCGTCATTGACCACCGATATGTTACGCTCGCATTATCTATGTAATTTTAATTTTTTTTTCGAGATAATTTACCTCTTAATATTCCACGTGTTTTAAACAATATATCTGTGAGATCTGCAATGTGTAATTACGAATAAGCAATGCATCATTATAATTGAAAGTTTATAATTTTATTTTAAATAATTTTTAAATATTTAAATTTTCAATCGAAAAATAAAAACACTGAATTTATTGACTAAATAAAGTATTTAATTTAACTTTTTGTTGTTTCATTTTAGATTTTCAATAAATGTATAAAAAATTCATAATAATTGTGCAAAACACCTTGAAAAAATTCATTCATAATTTTTTTTCTTTATATATTATTTATTCTAGAAAAAAAAAAAAAATTTTCAATGCCATTTATTTCTCATGTTTTGTTGATTTAAAAGAAAAAACGATTTTTAAATAATTCAAAGTTATAGTTCTTTTTTTTGCATAAAACAGGCGTTTAAAATTTTTTTATTTCTGAATAAATATTTATACACAATTTTTTAGTAATTTTATTTTCACAATTTTCTCTACCCACTGAATTTAGTTAGTCTCTTTATCAAGATCAAACGAGAAATAAAAATAAAACAATAATTTTTCTTTTTCAATTTCTAAATTTACAATTATTATGTTTTTTTGAATTGAATTTTAATATAAATTTAATGTAACTTTTATATAAAAAAATAATAGAATATATATTTTTAAATATAATAATAAAAAAAATTTGTTGAAAGCCAGTTGCTGGATGATCGATTGGCTGAATGAATATCGTGATGGGGAAATATTACGAGGGGGATATATTTATGGGGGGCTAAACACCCACGTTATTATCCAGGTGTTTGAGATTAATTTATACAGTTCGATCACTATACATATGTGTAGAAAAAAAATACAAAAAAAGACACAATAAATATATCATATTTAGTACTTTTAAAACTTTCAAAATTTGAAAAAATATTTTTTTTCCATATAAACTTTAACAAATGGTTTATTATTTGTATGAAAAAATAATAATAATATGAATAATCTATCAAATAAACTGATTAAAAATATTTTTTTACGTTTAGTTTTCCTTCAAATTTATTTATAAATTTTGTTTTTAATGTATTTTTTTTTGTTGATTTGGCAAGCAATTAATTTTGGGTTGTACTTTGAGAACAATACCAAGAAACAATTGGTTGATTTTAGTATAAAACTATCATTGGTTAAAAATTGCCAAAGGGAAGCCAAATAAACTTTCTTAGTCATCGTGCCGGATTTGGCAGGGTTTGGCTTTGTTCCAAAATTAACGTGAAAATTTAACTAAACTAAAAGGAATCATCTTGTCTCAATCACCTCTGTCAACTCGATCGAAATTATTTATTTTTTTCCCTATCTATCTTTATGCTCTCAAGTATTAAATATCAATTGTGTACTTTTTCAAAGAATTTCACAAAGAAAGATAATTAAAAAATAAAAAAAAAAATGATATATTAGGATATATTTAATAATTCTAAAAATAAATGAAAAATATTCGTTACATTTTATGTGATGTGTTTAACGCTGTTGCAGCATATGAAAGAAAAAGAATTGAAAAAAAAAAAAATAATTCACCATGAGAGATTTAACGAGAGAGACTGTGGTTACAACATATTGTCCAGTGTTTACGAGACATGCCGAGGTTATTTATTTATTTATTTTTTTACAAGTAAAAAAAAGGGTCAGTGAGCCAGGGACAGAATAAATCCAACAACTGGGCGATAAAATAAATAGTTTTTTTTTTTTCTTTTTCTCAACGTTAAAAGGGAAATAATATGAGTAAAATATAACAAAAAAAAAAAAAAAAATACAAGTGAAATTGTTTTTTTTTCTAAATTTATTATTCGACATAAACAATTTTCTGGTAATTTTATTAAACCCTTAAGCCACTTATCGTCATCAATAGCATTTTGCTTTCTACTAGAGTTTTAACGTCTAAAAAAAAAAAAAATATTCAAAAAAATTTCATGTCAAATAAAATTATTATAATATTACTCCAATTAAATAAAATTTTAATTATTCAATCATTATGAATTATTATTATCGTCAAGATAATTATTTAAATTTGAATTTATTATTAATGTTAGAAATAAGAAAAAATATTAGATGAAATTTCTCACCAAATTTGAGGGGTCTTATGGGTCCTATTGAAATGTAAATTAGAAATTTTTTATATTTATTACATTGAGCAAAACGAAGCCGACGATTTTGAAGATGAGGGTGGTAAAATGTCGGATTCTTTTGAACATTGTGACAGAGAAAAAGGTCATTGACCCCCATGGGCTGTTCTTCTCGAATAGTTTTATTTTTTATCTTTTTTTTCATCATGGATTTTATTATTATTGTTTTTTTTTCTTTATTATTTCAGAGCCAGTGTCTATCGGTGTCATGTAAAATATAAAAAAAGCTCGATTGGTCCCTTTTACATTATTTTATTTATTTTTTTTCAAGCGGACCTTTAATATACCCTGAAATGCCAGCTGGTAATGTGCTGACCCCTATTGCAATATTAAAACAGCACTGTGTGTGGGCCCACAAGGCACAAACTTTGTGGTTCTTTATTTTTTACTCAAAACCTCCTCTTCTATACCTCCTCCTCATCTTAATTCTCTTTTTTATTTTATCTTTTATCATGATGCTATTTAACTCTCTTCTCCCCCTCGCCCCCCTCAAACCTGCAACTAATTTATCTCCCAAAAAACAACTAAAAATAAATCATAGTTGAATAACAAATTTAAAAATAATATTAAATTAATTTGATATATTATTTTAAATAATTTAAAATTTTATTCAACAACAATAGCTCTAATATCCCATCAAATTTTCTGGTCATTAATACCCATCAATTTAAAAAAATATATATAAAAAAATCTTGTTGATTTGAAAATTTTCATTTTTCATTAATAATTATTTTATTATTATTTTATTTACACATTGAAAAAAACCTTGACACTAATTTCAACATTAATTAATTATTATTATTTATCTTATTTTTAAATTCATAAATTTTAATGAAAAATATAATAATAATTTTATTAAAATATAAACTGTGAATTTGAATTTAAAAATTACAATATTGTAATTTTCTTTATTATTATAATTATTTTATGTAAATGAAGAGTAAAAGACTTGTAAAAAATGAGAATTTCATTAGAAATTGAAGCGAGTGTATAGCGGTTGAATAGTTGTGGATAAAATGTGAATTTTACTGCACAAAATATAGGCTCACCCCCTGTTTCAAAAGTAAAATGAAGGGTGTATAAGTTTACCCAACGATTCGTATAGCTATAGAGGGTTGTCGGGGGTGTAGAATAGACCAGAAAAATGGGGCTGATGTAGTTTTACAACAGAAAGAAAGACGAGGTCGTGAAAGCGAAACGAGAAGGGCAAAAAAAAATACTCTAAGGGGGTCCTGAGAGTCCTGGGTATTGATTTTTCAGTGGACCTTAACTTTACTTCACTTTACTTCAACTTAACTCCTACGAAACTATATATGTGCAGTACATATTTTTTTTATTTTTATTTTTGCTTTTCATATCATTGATGTTCCCCCCGGCTTGTGTAGAACTTGCGTGTGTGAGTTTTTAAATTTATCATTTGGGAAAAAATGGCATGCGTATGTACTATGTTGAATAAAAAAAAAATATTATAAATTCATGTATTCAGTTGAGGAAACAATAGTTTTACGAAATAAAAAAATATCCTCTTTGTCTGGCACTTTATTTAGTTTAATTTGGTAAATTACTTGCACCAAGGAATCACGTTACCGGATTATACTATTTTTATTATCATTATTATGTCAACTTGAATATATTTATTTTATGAAAAAATATTATTTTTATTAAACAGCATTACATTAAATTTTCTTTACCCTTGGTGAAAATTTTATTCTCATATTTATTCATGATAGGACTTTACTCTTACTTTGATAATTAATTTTAGTAAAATTTTATTGTTATTTGTTGAGCTTAAACTTGTGTTTGTGTGAACTTTTATTTTTTATTTGTTTGAAAAATGAACAAATAATTGGAAAATTCGAGGGTTATTTTACTCAGAATGAAATGTAATTAATAAGGAAAAATATATATTGTCTTTTTTTGATCAACTAATAAAAATTATTTCCTCATAAGATAAGGATATTGTTATTTTTTTATTTGATACGCATTGCTTTTTTCTTGCTTAAAAAAATGTTCAAAAAATTAGTGCAATTTGTGTTGTAAATTTCATAAAATAATAATAGTAATTTCAAGTCAAAATTACACAAAATATTATTGAATTTGAGTACATGTGAATTGCAAAATAATAAATTGCATTGTCAACAGTGGCAATTTGAATTTACGATTTGCGGTTTGAAAATAAAGAAAAAAAAAATAATCCTCAAGTTCTCCATGACCATTTTGGTTATTAAAATGATTAAAAAAATATAAAAAAAAAAAAATAATATTTTACAATTACAAACAATAACCAATTGCATTTAATTTAAAAACTTGAAATTAAATTTATTTATTATGTAAAGAAAAATAAAATAAAAAATGCCATATATTATAGACTTGTAAATAAAGAATTATATTTTCTTATCTTTTTACAAGTCGGTAGATGACTTTGGTATTTATCCGTCACAAGATGGATAAACTGTACAAGTTAAACTTGAGAAAAATGAGAAATAAAATAAAATAAATAATCATCGGCACAATTGCTTTGATGTGTTTACGCAATATCAGTATATCTGTGTGACTTAGTACACAAATATACTATCAACTCTGCCCATACACACATATATTTTGTATTTATTATCAAATCATGACCGAGTTTATTTGTGAAAAAAATATAAATGCATATATGCATCTATTTGAATCTAAAAATAATTTGTTTCGTCTATTTTTAATTTTATTTTTCAATACGAAGTTTATAAATAAAAATATATTTCTACAGCTTTCAAGCCAATAAGAATGAAATTAATTGAAAAACCTATTTATTGTTATAAAAAAAAAGATGATTTAAAATCCTACCTTGTTGGGAAATGTCCTTTTTTAATTCAGCAAAATCCTCTTCCTGTCAGCAACAACTGGAAACAAAAAAAATAAAGTCTTTGATTATTTAACTGAGTCGATTATAAATTTACTTTTTTTTTTTAAATCTAATAATACTAAATAGATTTGAATTTTATAAATAGAATTTATAATGATGGCTAATTTGAATTTGAATTCGTTTGTGGTTATAGAACAGGTCAGTTGTTTAATTAACATTCAACAGACAGATTGATTTTTGTTTCCAAAAGAAAGTTATAAAAATAATTAATTTGTATAAATAGTTATCTAAAATATAATATTTTTTATTCAAAATGGATATTAATGTTGATATTTTACGTTCAATATTTAATATATTTAATGGTGTTTCGGGAATTTTGAGTAAGTCTTACTGATTTTCAACTAATCAATTGATATGAAAAATATTTTTCGATAATTAAACTTATAAATATATCTAACCATTTTGTATTAATTAATTCAACTTTTCCTTTAAATATTTTTTATTAATTAACTTTTTAAACAAACATTTCATATGATTTGTATTTTAAAACTTTATCTTGTTATATTTTTCAGTGCATTCTGTGACATTAACTGTACTATTTCTCTATGAAAATTTACGAAAAAAAACAACATCCGGATTAGTTATCAGCATGTGTATTTCTGATTTACTGTTTTCTATTTACATATTAATATTACCAAAAACAGATAAACTTGGTTCTCTATTAACGAATCTTGATACTGTGTGGACTTTGGAACATTTTATATTTTGTATGCTTCATTTTGTTATAATAACAATAAATCGGTAACGTAAAAAGACTTTAATTAAATAAAAATTAATCACATGTAAAAATTTATCTATAAATTTTATACTTTTCAGATGTTTATTAATATGCAGCCCAAATATTTATAGAAAAATCTTTACATCATTTAAACTTAATATTTTGCTACTTGTTTTTTGGACTAAATTTATTATTGAATTAATAATTGTTGCATTAGCTGCAACAATTGAATCAATAATATTGAAAAATCTGGATCTTTATATTGTCAAACATTTAACATACATTTGCTCAGCATGTTTGCCAATAGTTTTAGTAATACTAATGTCTTGTTACTATTTTATAAATAAAAAAATTAATGATAATTCAACATCACATGTGATATCGTATGAAAATAATGATAAAAAACTATATCTTAAATTAATAATAATAATGTTGATTTGTTTTATCATAACGTATTTACCATTTACATTAATTTGCATTTTAATATTTACAAAATATTTTGCTAATCATCCAAATGTGAATAAAATTATTGTCAATAGTTTTATTCTATTTTATTCAAGTCATATTTGGATTAATCCGTTTATTTTTTATTGCACCGATAAAATGTATGGAAAAGCTTATAAATATATTATTTTATATCCGATAAGACGTCAAAATTCACTTGAAAATTTAAATTAAAAAAAAAACAAAAATAAATACGTCTAAATCCATACATATTCTATTTACATTTGATAAAAATTTTCTTCACTTAGCTAGCTTGAATATTTCATTTGTGTTTTCAATCTTTATTCAAAATTAAATTTTCATTTTGAAGCAAATATTTTATTGGCACGATGATAATGTAGGCCAATATTGATGCAAAAAGAGAAAAATAAAAAAAAATGAAACTGCCTCTGAGAAAATGATACCTATGTTTGCCAAATAAAAGGGATCAAATTCTACGAACAGCTCAAGTTGGTACACATAAAACCCATACATATTTAATTTCATACGTATAATAAAATAAAAATATATTATGATGTTTACAAGTGAGCCAAGTAAATTCGCATTTAGTATATCTGCATCTGAGAGAATTTGAATCTATAAAACATTTTAAACAAGACACAGAGATATTTGATGTGTCTCGTATATATTTATTCAGCCAAACATCTTTGAAGAAAATATTATGGCTTATGTAATTAATGAATCGTTGAAAATCTCATTTAACTATTGAAACTTGTTAAGATAATTGCTAATAATCATTATGTTTTTTCCATCAACAATATAAAATTCTAAACGCAATATACACACGACACAATCATCATGATAAAATAAAACGAGAAGTAAATATCTCTACAAAAATAATAATTTATATTTATTTGTATATAATAATAATTTAATTTTCAAAAGAAAGTACAAATGGTAATTTTTTAAATCATATCAGTTAGATCAATTCAAACAAGACTGATAAGGAAAAAAAAAACGTTAATCTAAATTATTTGCCAATCAAAGTATATAAAGAAAGAAAAAAATATACAAAATAATATAACTGTAAAAATAAAAAAACCAAATCTCAATTTAAACAAATTTGCAGCTTTTAAATGAAAAAATTGTTTTTAAATTTTATACATTTAATTGTTTGTATTTTAAAAAGTTGTACCATTTTTTTTTGCATGATTTATTCATAAATTTATCAAGTTATTTATTTAATTTGTTTATTTATTTATTTATATTTATTCAAGTATTTATTTAATTATTTATAATTGTTTCATTGTGAATTATTAAAGCGTTTTTATATATTTATTTAATCCCAAAAATGGAATGTGCATTTGCAACAACATCGAACCCGGATGGTTGAATTATTAAATGCGCATAATTTATGAAACAAATGTATGAGAAAGTTTGTCACACCTGGTGGAACCACCGTATGTTGCAAAATTGTTGGCAATTTAATGTCATCTGGTTAAATTCTTATCATTTGTAAAATTATGCACAAACTCAATATGACATTATGCAATTTTTCCTATACAAGATTTTAATATTAAATAAAAACAGCTGCTACATTTAGAATTTTTATTGAATTAATAAAATTATTCAACAGAACAATTTTAATATTAATTTTTCTATTATTTAAATTATTACTTTCACCAATTTTCACGATACATAAAATTATTTTTTTTTTTCCAAGAAAAAGCCCCAAAAAAAAATTAATCTCTTATCAATTGACGTTAGAAAATTAACTGATTAGATACATAAATAATTTGGAAATACGTCATCAATGTCATAAAAATACACGGTTATCTCTTTTAAGTTGAAAAATTAAAATAAAAAAAACCCACCAAATAGAGGAAATAAAAAATTTAATAAATGAAAAAATTCGTTGACATTATTTTTACAAATTTCAAAGACAATTGAGTGTTATAAATATTTGAAAATATATTTGACAAAATGTATAGATAGTTTAGAATAAATTTTATAATAAACAAATGGGAATAAAATTACACGTGAGAGAACTGAGGAACGATTATAAATGAGTCATAATCGAGTTTGTAAATATTCATACCATCTTGGCATTGCAATGTAACATGTATTGAATGATATTATACCAACACGAAGATAACACTAAGTATAAGTGTACTCAAGTGAGAGGTAAAAAATAAATATATATATATTTTTTATCATTTTTTTCTGAGAGAGGTGCCTCACGCAAGTATTACTCTATGACGACACAGATATTACGTATGGTATACCCAGTCAATGACGTAGGTATTTTTTAAAAGTTTCACAAAAAACGTAAAATAATAATAGTCACATCACTAAATTAGTGTATAACAAGAAAATAATATTATAAAAATGATTTTTTATCAGCGAAATATTGAAATATATATTTATTTTTTCGTCCAATATAATTTTTGATATAAAAATTTATTGATTTGATAGATGTCTTTGTGAAAAAAAGTAGGTACTTTTTTTAGGTGGAGTGTTATTGATATTCAAGATAAATTGTGTAATGATAAAAATAAAAAAAATTAAATTCAATTGTACAATGTGATAAGGCAAACAAGGTCGAGAGTAAGTAACAAAAATATGTTTACTTTGATTCCTCATTACCAGACAAGAGCAAAAAAATATAGAATTAAAAATATTTAAAAAAAAAAGATAATTATTTGTTTGTGTAAGTGTATATATTTTTCATTTTATTTTTCTTTGTTTTATTTGTCAAGATAAACAATCAGGTGTTTCATTGATTACACTTGTCTTTTGTGTGGAGAATTATTTTTATTTTTTTATTATTTCCATTATATAAAGTGTAGATATTTATTTACTATAATTTTGCACGTTTGACTCATTGATTTAATGACATACAATGCAAATCAATAAATATAAAGTTAAAAAAATATACTTGTTGGTAAAAAAATCATAGTTATAAGTAGTAATTTTTAAAATAAATAGTTTTAATTTTTTTATAAATTTTTTATATCAATAATACTTATTGTTTTCTATTAAATTTTGATATAATAACGTTAATTTATTAATTTTCCAGCAAATTTTAATTCCTTTTTCAAACTTGATTAAGAAAAGAAAATTAAATGAGTCATTTTAATTTCAAACGTCCGCGTGTTAAACTTGTTTAATGCACTTTTGACTCACGTGAAAAAAAAAAGAAAAAAAAATTAAATCCAGTGGCAAAACTGAATGACTCATATAAAAATATAAAAAATACAACTCGTGAAATTCGATGATCTATAAATCTTGATAAGAGATTATTTACCGAAACTCAACATACAAAAAATTAAAAAAAATAAGTAGGCCATAACAAGTTTAAGTTTATTCAATATTTATTCGAATAATAACAACAATTATTGTCAAATAAAAAAAATATCTTATGACTCATTTTATATGTCGTACGTCATTCAATTAATTTACAAGAAGAAAAAAACAAATATATATTTATATAAAACGATCAACTGTAGTTATGAATGAACACTTCCAAGAAATTTAAACTCATGAATAATGATTGATTGTTAATTGAACTCTACTACATAATAATGATAATAAAAATTATATAAATTTTAAATAGCATAAAAATAAATATAAATCTACGCAAGTTAAAATTATATTTATATATAATTTTTTTTTTGTCTTGCGAGATAAAAAATTATATTTATAAAAACATTATTTATGTTAATAAATATCAACTCAATCATATAAAATGTTTTTTTCTATTTTTTAACAAATTATAACTTCCCGGAAGAGATAAAGTAAAAATTGTCTCTTCATGGTGGATCCCAATTTTTAGCTGATAAATAAGATAAAAAAATATACTCAAATGTGGCGGAAATTTAATTTCAAAATTTGACAATTAAAAAAAAAAAATATATATTTTTCAAGGATAATATTTCTGTGCAGTCTTGTGGGTATTTTTTTTAACCGCAAAATTATTTAGCTTGAACATAGTACAATGCATGCAAGCATTATATAAAATAACAGCAAAAAAAAAAAATTTACAATTCGAGGTTAAAGACGCAACAGGTGCCAACAGGTAGACGAAGGGATGACGACCTGGTGAGTCAGTCAGCACGGGGTTGCTTCAAGAATGTCGATTACTTCCTCTTTCCTTTTCGTATTTTATTTTTCTGTCATAAATTCATTCTTTCTTTGCTTTTTTTTTTTCCTTACAATTTATTTAATTCTTTCATCTTTATATTCTCATCTTTTTTTCATCACCAAAATCTTTATTCTCTTATTTTAAATCGGCAAAAATTCCTTGTGTTGGTGATCCCGTTTATATTTATCGGTCTTTTTTTACCAACCCAGTGAACACTTTCGCACCGGGATATCCCCACAATTTATACCACGATTATATCTACCTTATGACTCACTATTTTTCTACCTGCAAACTTATCTTCAATGAAAAATAAATGATACATGTGTAAGAGAAAAAATAATACACTCGTTGAGAGTAGTTATTCAATGATAGAGCTGGGAGAGAAAAATGAGTACATCTTTGTTGTTTGTACCCAATTACAATTGATTTTCAACAAATCTAGGACAATCAATTGACTGAGATACAGCAGATTTACCTTTATTATTTATACATAATTGCAAGCAAAAAAAAATAATTTAAAATCTGTTTTTATTGTAAATTAAATTAGCAACGATTTTAGTAAAATAGTTGGATTTTTTTTCCTTTTTTTTCAACAAAGATTTAACATTTTAGTGATTGGTGTGTTTTCAAGGAAAACAGGTAACTTCTTCTACCTGTTGACTTAGAATTTTATGCTTTAAAATTGATTTTTTTTTCTTTTCAACATATAGGTTCTTTCTTTTTTATTTTTCCTTTCACGATTTGTTATGGGACGAATAATAGACAAGGTGTAATACTAAGAAAAGAAATAAATAAAAAAACTATAATTTTTCATTTAAATTGACAAATAGTTTTTGCTTTATAAACAGTTATTTTTATATTTTCGAGGTCTTTTTTAACAATTCAATTTGATGATAAAATTGTTATGCAATATGTAATTGAGTAATGCAATTTAAAAAATTTGTGGGAGGATTGATGACCTTGGCACTTGGCACAATGCATACACATGTCATTCAGTTTGTATATGAAATTTATGCATTATAAAAATTTACTGTATCACAAGTAAATTAACATATAAAAAGAGAAAAAAAAATAAAAAGATTCTCCGGAAGTTGAGAATCAATAGAATTCAATATGGACCTCTAAAGGTATATACATTTTATTTTTTATTCTGTAATACAGGCTAATATACATATCTTTACAATTTATCCATTTTTTTTCACTTTTTCGCGGAAATAAAATTGCTTGGAGCATCAAAAGCTCTGACTCATTCTCAATCATTTATACATAAAATCACGAAGCATATAAAAAAATAGTAGAACAAAAAAATAATAAATAAAAGACAAATTTCCAATGAGATTGTCGTACTCAATTTATGATTTTTCTTGATAAATAAATAGCAATTTTTATGTGTTATTGAAAAAATTAAAAAAAAAACGAAAATGTCATCAAGTTTTTTATCCTGCAAATCAGATGCAATAATAAAATTATAATAACATGATAATTCAATACATTGAATTTATAAAAAGCTGAATTTATTAATGAGAAAAAAAAATTGATTTATAAAAATTAAATCAATTATTAATTTGAATATAAATATTAAAAATATGAGGACATAAATTTAATGAATAATTTTAATTAAAAATGATTTATCAAATAATGTAAATAAAAAAAAGTTAAATAAACAAAATTTAATAAATCATTCGAATATAACATATTGTATTTTTAAAAAATTTTCTTCTCGAAAAATAAATGGAAATGAGAGAAAAAAAAATAAAATTTATTTAGATGGAAAAAAATTAATGTCATGTAAATTTGATGCAAATTAAATATTTACAAAATTTCATCCGAATAATAACATGTAAATCTGTCTATTCATTGAAATTATAAATGTGAGACCTCGTTCCATTGTGTTACAGGTACAAGGGGTCGAAGAAATCGAGAATATTTTTTTTCCATCCAAATATGAAATAGAAAAAGAAAAAAAAATTAAGTTTTCTGTAATTTTTTTATATATTTTTTCTATCCTGACTGGTTGCGTGTTTATTCAACAGATAACATCGCAAGTGGCATAGACAGGTAAATGAAAAAATTTTAAAAAATCTACATTTTCAAGGTAATTTAAAATATTAAAAATATTTTATATAAAAAAAATGCTTTTGTCAGTTTTTTTAATATTATTTTTAGATGGATCTTGGAGTTATTTTTTTTAACAATGGGTTATGAAGAGGCTTTGTCAACCTCTTGAGAGGGTAGATATAGCTCGATCGAGTCAAAAAATATATAAAATAATATATATAATATGAAATTTAATGCCTCAGTGTATTTTAAATAGAAATGAGAAGAGTAAATTACTCAAAGTCACACCTGCATGAAATTTTTCATCTGACATATTGACATCAAATCGTAGCTTTGACATGTCTATAATCAAAAATGCTCGCTCATCTTTTTTTTTTTTCAATTTTTCAATTCTTTTTATCATACATACCATGAAAAAATAAATATATAAAAAATGTTTAACAAATAGTAAGTAAAAGAAGAAAAAAAAAAGGAGTTTTAGGGAGATTGATTTACGTTTAGATAAAGTTCAGGGATTATTTGAAATATGAGAACAAAAAAAAAATCATTCTAAAGGTTATTGATCTTTACCCACGAAATAAAAAAATAATCATAATTTTATTATCATTTTGTATGATCAAATATGCAGTTTAATTTAAGGGTTGTTGATTATTTAAAGATATTTTAGTTTAAAAAAAAAAATAATGAACTGGTTTGCCAAAAAGCATATTCATTAAATTTTAGAGCAAAAAATTTCCAAGAAATATCAACTGGCACAAGCCAAAAATTTCGATCAGTGGATACACAAAGAAGAAGATTCTCAGTTTTATTTTATAATATAAATAAAATTTCAAATAATTTATAAATTTATATTGTAGTTTTATCTAACAAAAAAAAAAAAAACCTTTCAAATTTCAAACAATAATTAGTATAGTAATTTTTTATTGATTATAATGTTTATCATTACATCTGTATGGTTTTGCTTTTTTTTTTATTTTTCAAATGTAGAAATTGTGTTGAGTGCAAGGATACATTTCTTATGCATTCCATATACGAAGTACCATGGCCCCATTTCGACAATTTAGTCAAAGCCACACGTACATAAAGCCGAATAAACACTAAGATCAGATGTATTTTTATTTATTTATATATTAAATCCAACGCCATCATCAAGATTTATCTTGTAATTAAATTATAAAATTAATAGATAATCTTTCAGGCGATTAGCTAATTTATAACTTTTAAAAACAAAGTGATTTTTATTAAATTAATATAATAATAGCATATAAATTAAGTAAGGGCTTAAGAAGCTTGATAAGATGAATTCACAAAAATGCAAATATCCGGGATTAATTTCACAGTAAATCGATACGCAAATGTTTAATGAGAGGAAGCGATCATATGGCAACAAAAAAATACAAAAAAAAAGTAAAAAACCAACACGAGTCTGTACTAAATTAATGGAAAATGTATTTTTTTTCGATATTTTTTCCATCAATAGCATACCAACCACGCCATCTGTTTCGATTTTCTTTTTAAAAAAAAAGCTCAAAAATTTTCTCTATCAATTGAATTATAAGTCTCTATTTTAACCGCAATTGATAAAATAATATTCTACAAAAAAAATTATAAAGCAAACGATAAAGAAAATTGACTGAAAAAAAAAAAGAACCTACGACAAGTGAAATTTGAAAGTTCAAATAAAATAAAAGTATTATATTTTATGACAAAAAAAAAAATAAATAAAAATGGTATTCTTGAGAAAAATTATGACTCATATTATTCGAGGTGAAAACTTTCTTTTTACCTACGTCAATCGTCTTTGAATTATCCGGTTTTTTTGATAAACGATATAAATAAAATATAAATAAACAAAATGCCAATAAAATTATACAAATTAATATAAATTTGCAAATTAAAATAATCAATTGCAATAATTAATAATCAATTTTGAAATTGTAAATTTAATGTCAAGTTTGTTGATTTATTTTTTCTTTCCATTTAAATATTTCCTGATTTGAATTTCAATGATGTTTTTGAGCCCCTCTATAATTATATCGTAATACATTCGCACTTGTATATCAAAAGTATATTAATATATATTAAAAAATACGCAAAATTGTTATGTAAATCGAGTGATCATCATCAAATCCCGCTAGTCAGTTTTCTGTGTCAAATAGCTGTATATACAAATCCACTGCCACTACCTGTTTTTATATTTATATATATATATATATATATATTCAAATTATTTATTTATTTATTTATTTATTTACAATTACGCATGTTTAAAAGCTTAGGAATTTGTTGAATGACTTGGAGAAATATTCAATGTCAAGGACGAATATCTTTCACTGGTTTTTCTTTAATTTTTTCGGATTATTAGATTAAAAAAAAAATATATATATTTAATAGTTTAAATAAATAAAAAAAAAATTGACAAATGATAAGGTTTGATGAGCATACATGCTATGTTATTTTGTGGGAAAGTCATAAGCCTAGAAACTCACTTACCCATTGGCCAAAATATAATTTGTTTATTTTTTTAAAAATAATTTATTTAATGATCTAATTTCTCGAATATTTTATTTATAATAAATTTCATTTTTTAAATTGTAATTATGTAATTATTTAATTATACTGAGTTAATATAATAAAATAAAATGAAGATTGAGAGTGAAATTTAAAAGTCGTGTTTAGTTTTTGATGAATTATCTTTATCATTGATATTTTTTTGTAACGTTTATTTTATTTTTAATGTTACTTGGGTTATTTTGAATAAAATAAATTGAATAAAAGGTAATTTCAAAGTGTGTAACAACAAGAAGAATCGATCCGAGATGAGAATTATGTTACCAAAGAATATCAACAAGCAAAATAAATTGCTGTTAATACCGTTATTACATGTGCGTATCGATTGATTCAAACAGTCCACAACATTATCACCAAAAATGGTAAATGTCAAGTGTGTTGACATGTACAATAATAATATAAAATATAAATTTTTTCCTTCAAATAAAAGTTAGTAAAAAATATAATGATAAGATAAATATAATTTTTACTATGATTATTTGGAATCGAGATAAATTTTTCATACACGTTTTTCATTAAGCAAAAACCAATTAAGATGATATGTAACATTAAAATTTTTGCAAATTAAAAAATAGAAAAAATAAATATTTATTAATAACAAAAATATACATTGAATGATTAGCAGGTTCTTGTTAATAAGAAAATAACATAAATGCATCCCGCAAGTGATACAGTTATGATAAATCTCAGATGTAATTTTTTTTTTCAATTCTTTTTTTACCCTTGGATTACTAAAATTTATCATGAATATTACTAGCAAGAAAGTTTATCAATAATATATCGTTATTGTCAGTATGACACAGGTGAAAAAAAAAGTTAAAATAAAAATTAAAATTACTTTTTTCTTTTTGCTAGACTGAATGTTTTGTATTTCTATTTTTATTAGATTTCAAATTTTTAAAAGTTGATTGGAGCCAAGTTGTTGACTTGACTATGAAGCTTGTTAGCTGTTCAAGTAAAAATAAATGGATAATATGTAAACGAGCTTTGAATAGAATCTAACGCTACAAAATGCCAACAGAAAAAATCAACATTAACTTGATAGTTATCAGAAATAATTTAAATATCTGGAACACTTCTTCTATATATTTTTTAAATTTTATATATTTAATTGTATGGGAAAAATTCAAAAAATAAATTTCTACATGAATATTACTACTTTAGAATTTTTTTTTTCTATATACAAGACGATAATTTTAATGCTTCAAAGTGATTTTTAAAAAAAAACATCACAAGTTGATTATCGTACACAAAACAATGAGAAAAAAAAAATATATTAAACCGTTAAATAAAAACCTGCATACCATGAAAAATTTAACGATCATTGAAATTACCCTGCGAATAAATGTAAATGAAAAAAAAAATTAGAAAAAAAAATTATATATATAATAAGCACGTGTTGAAGAGAAATAATAAAAATTGTCTATCTTATTTTTGAGTATAATGATCTTGGCTAAAATTAAGAACACTGGTATAACAGGATGTCAAAGATTTTTTGTTTAATTTTTTTTTTCTTATTTGGAATCGTCATCCTCGAAGGGCCACGAGGTCGACACACTTATGCATCAATTAATTATCCTCAACAATTTTTAAAGAATAAAAATAAAGCAATGATCATAATGATGACGATGATAATGGAAAAAAAATACACGAAATAACATCCGCAATAAAAATTATATTTTAACACAATTTGAGAAAGCTTTGGGGAATCATATTGTCGTGTTCAGTCAAGAAAAGAAAGTAAACTAGGGTACAAAAAAAATTCTACAAATAAATTAATAGAATAATTCTATCGACTTGATTACAATGACCTTGAAGACCATTTATTTATTGTAAATTATTATTATTATTGTTATTATTCATTTGTGTATAGCAAAATTGACCTAAATATATATTTTTTTCCGAAATTATATTCTTTAAAAAAATATAAATAAATGAAAACGAATAAGATGAATTTAATGTGTTTTAAAAATTATATTTTGTTATTTTTTTAATAATAATAATAATAACATGTTTTTCACTTTCCTATATAAAACTAAATTAACAAGTTTTTTTTTTCTTTTCTGATGACAAATAATTCAGGGTAAAAATAATAAAAATTAGATAAAAATATTGTTGATTATTGAAGTAATGATAAATTAATAATTCACACGGTCTATATTTTTAAAAAATAATTTCGATAGTTAACCAAATTGATCAATGATCCAGAACACAAAACCGTAATGTTACCACAAAATTTAAAAAGAGAGAAAAATTTTTTTTGAATAATTTAAATAAGCAAAAAAAAATTATGAAAAAGATGAATGAGCAAAAACTGACAAGTGATAAAATAAAATAGCGAAAACAGGAGTATGTAATGAAATAATTTGTAGTAAAAAAAAAAAATCTAAAAAACAAGAAAAGTAAAATAGCTGATGAAAAAAGGAAATGTAAGTTAACATTCCGGATGAATGTGATACGTATAAATCGAGCAGATTGGTCAGTTACATTGAAAATAGTGCCAAAGGTATTCAAGGATTGAACGTACGGTTTACCCCCACATCATTGGGCCCACTCACAGGCTATATAGAAGACCCCGCACGGAATTTAATCTTCAGAACTGAGAGTCAGTGTCAAGGAAATCTACCTGGTAATAATCAAAGTGAGTACAAATAGTTTCAACGACAAAAAACAAAAAAAAACAAAAATAATTTTACTATTACAATTCAAATACGACTGCCATTACGTTTTTAATCAAAAAAGAAAAGCTATTACGTGAAAAATAATTTATAATATTTAATATCAATCAAAATTAGAAAAGTTTATTTCCAAAAATTATATTTTTTTATTATATAAAAAAAAGGTGAGTGAAAAACGTGACTAGTTAAAGATATAAACAAAAAAAAAAATCAAAATTTTATTATAATTTTTGAAATATTTACTTTAATAAAAAATTAGTTTAATTTAATTTTTTTTTTTAATTTAAAAGCAATTAATAATTGTTTTTGAAAATTATTAGTTTCAAAGCATTGGTTTTTTTTAAAAAATAAAAAATAAATTGTAAAAAAACTTGATGTTTAGAAGTACAGTTAGAAACTACTATGATTTTTTCATTGAGTAAGGTACCGTTTACAAAAGTTGCCAATAAAAATAATTTAGAAAAAAATAATGAAAAACACCAATAGAATAAATTCTAATATAATTTTCAAAGATAATTTTGTTCAATTTATAATATTATTGAATAAATTGAATATTTTCAATTGGAAATAAAATTGTTTAAATATTTTTTTAAAAAAATGATATATAAAATTGATTGATGTTTGAAACTTTAGTGGGTCACAACCTAGTTTTAAAAGTAACGGGATATTATGGGTTCAATGTACCAACGTATAAGTCGGCTAACAAGACGATCACACTGTTAGACTTAACTCGTGGCCTCAACCAAGCTGACCCACTTTCATGGTCAAGGCTTTCCTCCACAAGTCAGGTACTCAAAATAAAAAAAAAAAAAAAACAACTCGACCGATTCCCATCATCATCATCTCCACTATGATATTAAAATATCCCAAGAATTTTCAAGATTCTATAAAAAAATTATAATACCGAACTCAATGCCTGATCTTTTCCAAGTAAAAAATAAAAAAACCAAATTATAAAAGGCTAAAGAAATGAAAAGAAAATAGACTAAAATAGACTCCATGATTGAAAGTTAATAATTTTAATCCAAACATGCAGATTATATTGGAAATTAAAAGTTAAATTCATCAAATAAAATTAAAACCAGGTCAATTTCACTTAATCAAGATATTTCATTTTCACCAACTTGAGTCACGTCATTGTCGTATTAAAATATAAATAAAAATAGCTAGAGAAAGTTGAATAAAACTAATGAGATAATTAATGTGTTAATTACAAAATAAAATAAAACAGCTAACTCAATTATTGTAATAATGAAAAGCTAAATTGTTAAAATTTTAATTTCAACAGAATGCAGTACAAAAAATTGGTAGCAATATGCCTAATTGGTTTGACTTTGGGTCAAGCTGCAACAGTACCACAATATCCGGTATACGAGCCAAAAAGTATAAGTGAACAATCACAAGAAAGAATGTCTAGTGAACGCAAATATGCTGAAAAACCAAATGCATCTAAAAAAGTTGGCCACGAAGATCTTGAGGATGTATCATCAAATCAAATTCAGGTAAACAAATAAATTTATTTAAATGAAATAAATTTAATGAAGAAGAACATTAGATAAATCGATTAATTATTTAAATCAGGACACTGTTGGAGCTGGTTTTTCATGGTCTAATATTGTTGGAATGTTGATGCAAATGTTGCTGGGACAAGGAGCAGCTGGTATTGCTGGACCAAGTAAAAATGACATTGAAGATGGTACACCATCAGCAAGTCCATGGTCAAATCTATTAACTGTTGGTCTTAAAGTACTATCAGCAATTCTTGGTGGTAATCAACAATCAGTTGATGGAATTGACAAAGTCGACAATCAAAGTAGTCCTATGCAGGTAAAAAAAAATATTCAACAAATCATTTTTTCCTATTTGTACAGCTAAATATTTTTTATCTATCAAATTCCTTCTTATCTATTGTAAAAAAATATATATTTTCTCTATCACATCTTTTTTTCTTCAATTAGAAATTTAGAAAATAATGTTAATTCAATCTCTAGTTACTTGTAGTTAGCTTTTTTTTTTTTTTTTTTTTTTTTTTTTTTTTTTTTTTAATGTTACTGCTTTCACACGCAACTTGCTTTACGCATTCTAAAATTTTTTTACTTCTATTAAATTTATATTCGAATTAATTTTTGTCACACTAAACAATTAAATACTTTCTCTCAATCTTTGTCAAATTAAATCCTCCATAAAACCAAAACCTATTTTTATAATTTAATTATAATTGAGTAAAAAAAAAATCCTCATTATATTTAAAAAGAAAAACCTATTCATCATCTACTTTTTATATACATAAAAACAAACAAATCACTGGTGTCGGTTGTCTAGGGAGTTGTGACAGCGGTACTGGGTGCCGTTCTTGGACCAGGAAGAAACCCTGAAGTGTTAACAATGGCCAAACAAGCCACCGAGGTCAGTAATTATCACACGAAAAAAAAATCTGCTTTATTTAAATAATTACACACTCAATAATATATCTATCATTCATCTTTGTAAATATAATTCATGACTCATATATCATTTTGTTTGTTGTAAATAAAAATTTCATAATTTGCAATTTGTATTTTTAATATTAAAAAAATAAAAATATTTGTCATAATTTTAGATATGATTGGAGGTTTTAATTAATTTTGTTGTTTATAGTTTATAAATATTGTGGTCAATCTTTTGGATGCTTTGAAAACATCATTTTCACATCGTTCAATGTCAGCTCGTTCACTTGGTAAACGTGATACCATGTCAGAGGCAGCTGTTGCATCAATTTCCATGCTCAAGGTAAATTGATATTTGTTGATTTAATTAGTAATAATTTATAATTGTTTGTTAATATATATTTAAATTGATAGGGCTACATGAGATCAATGAAATCCTACAGTATGGAAGGTCAATCAGATGATGAAAGTCGATTGGGATGTATGGAACGTGCACTTTGTGAAGCAGGTGCTGAATGTGTTGCTACTATCAATGGAAAATCAACAATTTTCTGTCAACTTGGATCGTAAGTTTATTGAGAAAAAATATATACTATTATGTATTTTTTATAATGTTGTTAAATTATAATTTATAAATGAAAAATTTTCAATGTAGATATGCAACGAGTTACTTGCTTCAAAGACAAAGTGGAATTGGTTTTGAGGCACTTTATGAAGCTGGTAGAAATGGACGTTCAGGAAAAGACTGTCGTCAACTTTTCACATCATGCAATGCAGTTTAATTTAATATTACTTGACAAAACAAATAAAAATAACAAATCATTTTATTAGTTAAAATTTAATTTGCTAATCACAGCTTTGTGAGTCCATCAAATTTAAAATTCATCATAATTTATTCACAAGAAAAAAAAAAGTATAACAAAGACTTTGTTGGATCGTTAAAATATCAAGCAAACAATTGTGATGGACGTAATAATTTTTAAATTTTCATTCAAAAAAAAAAAGAAAAGAAATACTAAAAAACAAAATGCTTGAGCACATTTAGACTTGACAAACCTCGAAGCTTAGTTAAATTCATGACAATTATTTTTGTTTATTTATTTATTTTATTATTTTCACTGAGTTTAATTAAGCCTCGATGATAATTATCAAAAGACAAATATTTATTTATTATTAATAATTTTAAATTAAACTGCGCATGTGAGACAGATTATTATTATATCAAAATGGAATTTAATAATCAAGACTTAACTTTTTTTTTTCATCATCATCATCATCATCGTAAATTTATCTATTTTTTAATTATTATTTATTTGATAAAGTTAAAAAAATATTCCGTTATTTGCGTGGTATTGTAATTTTAAAATGGTATCAAGGAAAAGAAAAAAAAAAATATTTTAAAAGATTTTTATTAAGAGGGAGGAAGACGAGCTTAGAGTTGTTGGTTATCATATGGATTGGTTTTATTAGATCAGAAATAATCACCAAATATTATCTGAATAAATTTCATTAAATTGTTTTTTAATTTGATAATTAAAAAAAAAATAAAATAAAGGTTAACACCCTCCCAGCATTCAAGAGTTAGAATCTCAGGACGATATAAACTTTTTTTTTTCTTTATTTTCCTTTAATTGATATTAAAAAAATTTCATAAATTACACATCATTTTCTGTATATATTTATAACACAATGACGATTGAGAAAGAAAATTTTAAAAAATAAAAAAAAAAAAACTCTTTAATTTGTTTTAAAATTTATTACTATTAATTTTAATTATCAACAAACCTCAATGTATTATTATTTTGAATAAACTACTTCTGCTAATTACTGCAAATTATTTTTTATTTTTATTTGAAAGAAAATATTGCAACAAGAATTTCAGGAAATGATAAAGCTCAATTTAAAAATGATTGTGGTGACACAGTCTGGACACCATGACAATCATTAAAAAAAAAATTCTATTTTAATAAGAAAATAATAATCTTAGTGGTATTTTTCCTAGGCAAGTATCCGGAAAAAATTCACAGTATCTGGGCATTCAACAATCCATGAATAAGGAAGAAAAAAAAATAATAACAAGTGAATAAAATAATTTTTAGAATTTCATATCTTGCAATGATTATGTAACAAATGTCACCAGTTAGCTTTTGATTCTCGTCTTGGAGACATTGACATTATTATTTCAAAAAAAAAAAGAACAAAAAAACATTGTGAAAGAACAATAAATTGTAGTTTAATTTCTATTTGTATTATTATTTATTACAAAAGGGTAAGTCTATTTTCAAAGTGACAAATTAATTATATAAAAAGAAAAAAATAAAAAGAAAGTTTTTGTTAAACTAAAGATGATTGTTTTGCATTATCAAGAATAACAGTAGTTTAATTTTTATTTTAGTTGAATTGAATGAATTTTTTTATTTCAAGAAAATGACTATTAAGTCTCTACTTCATTGGGGTGGAAGTTATGGTGGTGGTGTTGGTCAATCACACTCAGTACCAGTTGAAAGATGGCATGGCAGTTCATCAAGTTCAAGTCATTGGGAACACAAACCACATAGTCATGGGTGAATAGAACAATTAACATTATTTTTTTATAAAATAAATATAATAAATTGTTAATTATTTTGTTGTTTTAATTGAAGTCAGTGGAAAGGTGGTGGCAAAGGTGGTAGCAATGCAGCACTAAGTGCTTTAGCTCTTCTAGCTTTTTTATTTTTTCTTCATATAATGCAACAATCATTGAATGAAAGTAATGCAATGACACCAACAACAGTACCACCTGCACCAGAAGCTGTGATTCTTCGTGATAAAATAAGTGTCATTGCAGCAAGGGAACAAGATACAGAAGAAATTACAAAATTGAAAAAACAAAAAAAAGATTATGATGAACCACAAAAAGGTGATACACTTGGACGTGATTATAATGATAATTAACAGACAGATACTCAAAATTAATATCTGTCATTTATATAATAATTTAATAATGATGTAATTAAAATTTAATATTATTTATTCCACGGAATTTGTTATGTGAATTAAAAAAAAAACGAAAATCATGATCTCTATCATCAATAAAACACACAAAATTTATATAAATAATTTCAATCTTACCTTTCACAGCCATTCAGATGTTTTCAGATGAAAAAGCAACAATTATTTTCACTATTCAACACTGTTATTTCACACTTTTTTACTTTTAAAATAAAATAAATTAAAAAAGAACTAAAAAACCTTTACTCACATTTATTTTATCAATTATTCACTTTAACTCGAATGATAAACACTGATATATTTTATTGTCAGTTTATTTTATAAAAATAAAATAAAATTTACTTAGTCAGTTTTGATCAATTCAAAATGGCCTCTAAAGTTCAATTACGTTGCAAAAAATAGCTATGAATATTATGTGTTCACTGCGCGGGGGTCAGATGTTTTTTTTTTTTTTCGGAGAAAACTTAAGTGTTACATGTATCCCCTCTATCAGCGTCATTGCTTGTTTACTTAATTTTAATTGGAGCTTCACTTGTTTCTCCCTTGGTCCTGTAGCCCACTGTTGCCCCTTTTTTTTTTTTTTTTTTCAACAGTCTTTTGTTTTTTCTTTATACAGTTTACACTGTTTTTTACTCTCTGCATTTCTTTTATTATATTAATAATTATTAATAATTATATTGTTGCTATTATATTGTTTGTTGTTGCTGTATTGTTGCTGTATTTTTGCTGTATAAGTACGTATATAATTTGTTAATTTTATTTATTAATTATTTCTCTTTTTTTTATGGTGTCATATTCGTCGTTGATAATTTTTTTTAATTATTCACACTAATTAATATATATAATAGTAGATTTTCTTTTATAAATATTTATTATTTGATTATTGATTTTATATTATTATCAGAGTTTAATATTATGATAATTATTTATTTATGTTCTTTTCTTGTTCATAAAAGAGGATGAGTATAAGCGCTCGGGTATGAGGGCTTGTGTTGGTTATTTTATAAAGAAATGTTAATTTAAAAAAGAACTAAAAAACTTTTACTCACATTTATTTTATCAATTATTCACTTTAACTCGAATGATAAACATTGATATATTTTATTGTCAGTTTATTTGATAAAAATAAAATAAAATTTACTTAGTCAGTTTTGATCAATCAATTCAAAACGGCCTCTTAAGTTCAATTACGTTGCAAAAAATAGCTATGAATATTATGTGTTCACTGCGCGGGGGTTAGATGCTTTTTTTTTTTTTTTTAGAAAACTTAAGTGTTACATGTATCCCCACTATCAGCGTCATTGCTTGTTTACTTAATTTTAATTGGAGCTTCACTTGTTTCTCCCTTGGTCCTGTAGCCCACTGTTGCCCTTTTTTTTTTCAACAGTCTTTTGTTTTTTTTTATTCGGTTTACACTGTTTTTTTACTCTTTGCATTTTTTTTATTATATTAATAATTATTAATGATTATATTGTTGCTATTATATTGTTTATTGAATAATGTGTTGTTGCTGTATTGTTGCTGTAAAAGTACGTATATAATTTGTTAATTTTATTTATTAATTATTTCTCTTTTTTTTTATGGCGTCATATTCGTCGTTGATAATTTTTTTTAATTATTCACATTAATTAATATATATAACAGTAGATTTTCTTTTATAAATATTTATTATTTGATTATTGATTTTATATTATTATCAGAGTTTAATATGATGATAATTATTTATTTATGTTCTTTTCTTGTTCATTAAAGAGGATGAGTATAAGCGCTCGGGTATGAGGGCTTGTGTTGGTTATTTTTTTTTTTTTATTTTATAAAAGTGTAGAAGTGATATAGGTATATGTTGTTAAGATGATGCAACAAGTATGATCAAACATCTAGATACAAGAAAAATATATTGCTGGTTAAATAAATTATTATTACTCATCACCGGTTCATGTAGATGATGTAGTTGATTCCATGTCCATCAAAATATAATAAAAAAATATATTACAATATTTTTTTTAATTAATTTCAAACATTAACAATTAATATTATGATAATTGATAATTTCAGTACACGTAGAACCAGTTGTGAAGACACTTGGACAAGTTTTTGATGATTGACGATTGAATTTACATAGCTGATTCATCAACAGTACCATCACTGTACCAATTGAAAGTACGCGCTAAGTCTTGGTATTCAGCATATCAATGACAATAATGGTAATAATCATTTATTTATTTATTTAAATTATAAATTTAAACTTAATACTTTATAAATTTAAAATTAATATTTTAATTTTAATTACAGATTGTGGTAAGACGTATTTCCAATGTGCGTGTGTGTTTTTTTAACTGATAAATCAGATTAGTCAATTAATTTAGTTAAATTCATAAATTCAGTGAGTTAAAGTTTTATTTTTGTTTTAATATCGAAAAAGTATATCATTTTTTAGTTTAATTATTGTTAAAGAGTTTTTACAAGTCAAATCAGTGTTATCTTAGTGAAAATATTCAGATTTTGATGAGCTGAAAACATGGCTGTAAAAGGTAAGATTGCATTAATTTATTTTTATATTAATTGGGTAGTCTATTCAACAATCAAATTGAAAAAGAAACACAGGTATTTATTCATTGTCTATGTTTTTTATTTTTTATTTATTATTTTTCGTTTCAAACGTTATTATTTTATAATTTCGATGGTCTTGCCATCTAGCAATTTGATGTATTTATTTATCAATTATTAGAATCGGTTTTGTTTCAAATTTTTTGTTATCAATATTTTCATTTTTCTTCTATCATTTTGCGTTACAATTATTTTTAATTCTCTTTTGATAATCTTATTTACATAACATCAGAAACATTGAAATAACTTTAAAATTTATTCACGTTTCATAATAGCTTTTTTTTTAATTAAAAATAAACAATTACATTTATATATTTATATTGCTAAGAGGACAGTCTTTAATGGATGTTTGAGTGAGCATTTTCAGATTATCTTAATTCATCGTTTAATTATTTTTATCAATAATTTATAATCGGCTCACACAAACAAGACACAAAGACCCAGGCAGGGCTTTGAACAAGGACAATTATTTTCCCAATTAATTATTAATAATCAAATAATCAGTTGAATAAACCAAAAAAATATCATAATTTTTTTTAGATTAATAACTTTTTTTTTTACATAATACAAAATTAATTTCAACAAAATGCTTTTTTTTTTTGTTGAAAGTTTAACAGTCATTTGTATTTTTTTTTTCTTTTGTTATTCAATTATTTATTCATTCGGTATATTTTATAGTCAAATATATTTTTAGCTGAAATATAATTTTTTATTTTGACTTTGTTTTTATCAATAATATTTTTTAACTAACAATAGCCATTCAAAAAAACAAAAATGATATTTTAAAAATTTTATACTCGGTGTTGTATTTAGAAGCAAAGATATTATTTGAATTTATTTTTTTTATTTGAATAAATGTTGAATAATTATTTCAAACATGAAAATAATTAAACCTGAGCTTCAAATGACAAATTAAGATATTATAAATCACATTTTATTAAAAATTTTCAATCAAACTTGGCTGAAGAAAAATAAAAAACAAATGCACTCATCACACATTAAAACAGTATTATTTTTTTTTTTGTAAAGTAAATTTTATCATTCGCGTAATTTGAACACAGTATAGTCGTTTTAGTGTTTAAATAATAATTTATATTATTACATGGGATGGACTTGAATGCTCGTTATTATTTTGTAAATATATATTTAAATCAGCTCAAAAAAGAGTGATAAATCGAAGAAATTTTCTTGAGCAGATAATAACAAGAGAAGGTTTTTTTTTTTATCTTTTTGGTAATGATTTTAATGACAATAGGATGTGAGGTGTCTATTTTATTCAACATCGTTATTAGCTATTTTCCACCACGTAGAATTATTTGATTAATTTTTTTTATTAATAATAAACTTTAATTAGTTAATTAATATTAAATTTTTCAACTATTTAACTATCCAATTTGAAAAACAAAGTGTCTTAATAATTAATTATTTATTTATTCAATTATATATATTTATTCTTATTTTTTTCGAGAAATTCCATTGGACCTGCTAAAGGCTCGACGCAGAAAGCGTGATATTTTTATCTACTCATTTTATAATCTATTTTAAATATTAAAAAAAAAAAAAGGACAACATTAGCAGACTTTTTTTTTGTATTTAAAAAATCGAAAAAATTATCCAAAATAAGATAATTCCGTGTCGTTGTGTAAATATTTTAAACTGTAAAAAAACACCTCTGTTGAAATAATTGATAAAATGACATATTAATCTCGCAAAAAAAAAAAAAAAAAAAACATAAACTATTTCTTAATTTCAAAGGATAATATTATTCAGTTCTTGTTGAAATGTTTTTCTATTTTTTCGCGTATATTGATTAATAATTGGCCGAGAAAAATTCATCGAGTTTTATTTATATGTCAGAGGGAATCTCGTTGACCCAATTCAATTGTCGCAAGTCCATTAATATATACTTTTTTATCCATTAAATTTATGAGCTAGTTAAATTTTCAATGAGAATGAAAAGCATGATTTAGGTCAAAGTCGTTACACACACATCCTGCTGCAAAAAAAAAATATATACATAAAATTAAGTAAAAACAATTAAAAGTACAATGACAAAAATTCTTCTCCTCCTAGTTATATTGAACTAATCAAAAAATTCCAAAGAAAATAAATAATTGAGAAAAAAAAAGTAGGAACAAATTAAGGTTGATGGATTTCATCAGTCTCTTCTTGAGATATGATACTCGATCTATTTGATCCAACATCAAGGTCCATTGAAAATGGTTTTATTGGAACAAGTACTACTTGTGCTGGTGAATCTTCTATGCTCGAACTTTGTTCCAATGAGCTATCACTGAAAATAAAGAAATAAACTTCTATAAATTAATAGGATAATCGTGAAATTAATCATCAAAAATAAACCCAACCCAAATAGAGAGTTTTTATGTTAATTATAAATCAATCAAGTAATAAATAAAATGAATTTTAATTAGCAAATAAAAACTCTCTATAATATTAATTAAAAAAAAAAATCGTACCAAAGATTTTTTACCTAACAATACTGGCACGATCACCAGAGTTTGGTAAATTACAATTTTCACCATTACACGGACGTTCACCATTACTGCTACTGCTACAAGATGATGTTCTAGTTGTTGTTGTTGTTGTTGTTG
>JAPYYR010000327.1:0-34011 GCA_030523065.1 Aphidius colemani
TATATTTTATCTTTTTCAAGTTAATTATTTATATTAAATATTTTTATTTAACTCTTTATTTTGTTTATTTTAACATTTTTTTTTACACCTTAATATGTGCAGTTTTACTGAGAATTTGTGATAGAAAAAAAGCTCATGACACAAAAAAAAAAAGCTCAACGTAAAAATTATAATAGAAAAAAAAAATAAAAAAACTATGAAGCATTATAAAAAACAATGTATGTATAAAAAAAATGAAAATTGTGGAGATCATGGTGCGCGAGTTTGCGTGTCAGTCTTGCACGGAATCGATTGGCAGCTATTCGTGTGCCAATCGCTCGAGAATAATTCTACAAGTCACGTTACACATCTATACATAAATGAATATATATAATATAAAAATAAAGTCAATATACATATACATAATAATAGTATAAGCTTGCGATTTGAAATTATACTTAATATAATATTTTATATCTGAATGAGCTTTTATAAAATAAATTGACGCTGAAAAATATGATTATGTTGAGACTTTTATATATATTTATTTATTTATATTGTCTTTTGGTTCGTTAAGTAATTGTGTGAGCCAGAGTGCTGCATTACGATTATGGATACATTATATTCACCTCGAAACGACCGACTTAAGAAGTTGGTATTCCGAAAATGAAGACATTACTGATGGGGCGTTAGACGTTGGTTTTTCGAACGGTATTTTTACGAGGTGATCGTAAAGTTAACGAGGATCTTGCGAGAAACGAGAATAAGAAAAAACCTCAACAGCCAAATGAACGTGTAGATAAAAAAAAAAAATTGAAATAAAAAATAAACAAAAATAAATAACTCAAAAAATCAAGGCAAAAAATTAAACAAGTAAAATAAGTGAGAAAATAATAGACCATTCGATATAATTTCCAATTGCCCTTATCTACATTTGCAATAATAAATATATTTTTTTGAAAAAAAAAAACAAAGAAAAACAAATTTCCATGTGTTTGGTTAATTTGTTATAAAATAATTTTAAAAAAATTTTATTATATAGAGAAAATGCAATAGATACTCGAGTGTGCAGCACACATCATGCAATAAAATTAAATAGACATAAAATAGAAGTACTATGTATAAAACCATAAAGATAAAAAAACTTTAGCCAATGAAATTTCTTTATTTCCACCTGTTTAAAGTAAATTTACTATTTTTATTTAAATTTTTCTATTTTTCATTTGAATACATTCCTCGTTAACATAAATTCTAGATCAAATATTTGTACAATTTGAAAGCATGTGCGTATTAACTTGATAAAATATTTTTAAAAATAGAAAATATAAATTAATAAAAAAATTTGTTAATTTGTGAGTAAATATAAATAAACATACCAAGAAGTTTTGTTACAACCGCACCCTGCTGATTCAATGACAACACATGATTAGCAAGATCATTGTAATGCCTTAGGGCTCCTAGACCATGAGATAGCTCTAATAATCGTTGACGAGATGCTCCACCACTTCCACCACTGCCAACAACACCACCACCTCCTCCGGTGTTATTGCTACTAGAAAATCCACTACCGCAATTTTGAAGATTAACACCTGAAAAATAAACAAAAAAAAAAAAAGGATAAAATTAATTCTTTTAAGTTCACAAATTTATCAATTCAATTTTATCTCTATAATTTTGAAATCTCTATATTTTTATTTTATCCCAGGTAGAAAATTATGTCAATCGCAGGTCATTTTTTGACTTGGGATATCAAATTGAGAAATTTTTCTACCTGAGATTGTCATATTTAAGAAATTCAATTTACGTTTTTTTTTAATTCTCAATAATTTTTATGAACTATATACTGTTACATTGTTATATTTAATTAATTTTTGTTTTATTTTATTTTTTGTTTTTCAACACCTTCATTCGAATCACGTTTTCAACACTCTACTTAAGAGATTCATGTATGCTGACCAATTTCAATGGCTTCATTCTTGTATTTCTTGGTAACGCACACCTCACGAGAATCGCACTAAACCACCGTCATTGAACGATTCTTTCTTTCTGTCGCCACACCTCATATAAATATTTTCAATAGACCGAAACCAGTAGCACCTAATACGTCACATCATTTATCACTATTTTTTTTAATTCTCTATTATTTATTTTTCTTTTCATTTTTTTAAAAATTGCGTATACCGATTTCTTTTACTTCCTCTCTTCAATTGAATTTGCAACATTTTCTTTTGTTTAAACTATTCTATTGTTCTACATATATATTCCTCTTTGATAACATTATCATTATTTTTATCTTTATTTTGATTTTTCCTTTGCAAAGAATTTAATCATTATATCTTTATAAAAATTTTATTTGTCTTTTCAATTTTTTTATAAGCAAATTTATGTAAAAGAAAAAAAAACTTTAAGTATGTATTATATATCCATAAAAAGTAAACATAATTAGATTAAAAAAGCAGAGCTAAAACTGTTGAGGAATTCAAAAATCGAAATAATAATCACAGAAAATTTAGCTTTACAAGCTTCAATGAAAACCAATGGAAAAAAAAATGAAATTAAAATAAAAAAGAAGCATAAGAATACTATACATTGAAGTAGCACAAGTGTAAGTTCAATTTCACGGCAGTGGCTTCATCACGTCATTATATACATATTGTAGAACCGGTTTACAGACATAAAGTCCCTTCGATGAGCAAGATTTCTAGTATTTTTTGCGTCAGTGCAAAAGTGTCGATAAAAAGTTACGAATGCATATGTAAAGTAAATCTATAAAATATATCTATACAACACCAACACTGCAGCTTGCAATGGTTAGCAAATAATTTAACAATGAGTTGTATAATATGCAATAATTATATTACAATTAATCATTGGCTATATGAAATTAAAAATCTCAAAAAATTAAGGGGGAGTGTATTTTTTTCGTTATATATAATTAACAACCTCTCGACATTCGTCTGCAAATAAAAATTATTTGATGCACATAAACGGTAGTTATTTTACACACTCCGTTTCGTTGATATACTTTTATATTTTAATTGAAATAAATTAGTCATATCTCAGGTAGAAAATAGTGTCAATTTGACGTCAATTTTTAACTTCAGAAACATCAAGCTAACATTAGTTTCTACCTGGGTTATTCAGGAGCATTTTGATCATCTTTCGAACAATAGATTTTACGTCAATTCAATGAAAAAATGATACAAACAAGAGCTAAAGAAAAATAAAAAAAAAATTATAAAAATATTATACGAAGGGGAAGAGGTTTATGTATGTATAGACAGAATGAATCGAGGGACAGGTGACTCTTTGCGGCTCAACTGGTTTGTAAACTTCATCAAGTAGTGGTAGATGAGCGATTAGATCGAATTGATGATGTCTCCAAGATTTAAACACGTCTTATCTTGAACCATACGAAAAAATATCGATAAAGATGTTAAATTTTCATTCATAATATTTCATCATTTCTTTTTTTTTTTTTCATATATCCATTGATATAAATCCATTGATAAGTTTGTTGGTTGATGTTTGATAATAAAATTAATAAAATTAAGATTAATATTTCATGATAATGATAATTATGAAAAATTAAACATACGAATGAGCTTGTTAGTTGCACAAACAAAAATACAAAATGAGTGATTACTTTCTTTTTTTTTTAAATTCATTTTTTGATTTTGATGTGGTCATGATAATGTCCAGGTGCTCTTTGAAAAAATAATTCTCCTTCCATCGGGTTAACACTATAGCCAGATTCAACAAACCGGTCAACAGATAATTTACCTAATAGCCAATTAGACACCTCCCGTGTTCCCTCAGTGATTCTTAACCACTTATCTAAATATTTATGCAACACTTTTCAAAGAACTGAGACTAATTGACACGATCTCGATACGCGCATATACACATATATATGGATAACATCATTCAGATAAATTGATTTAATATTTATTTATTATTTATTTATAATTTGATTACTTTTTTTTTTGATATTTATTTTAAATTATCAATTATTTTTTTTTTTTCACAACTCAATTCAATTAATTTGTTCTTATGAATAATAAAACAATAAAATTAGTTATATATTCATATAGAGAAATTTAAAAAATTGTTAATTTTAAATCAAACATTTATATACACGTTTGAGCTTATAGACAACTTGTGACAATATTAATATAATTCTGGAATTTAAATTCAACAACATTATCAAAGAGAAAAAAAAAACTTTTATATCAAATAGAAAATAAACGAGTAGAAAATATTTTAATAGTGTCAAGTTGATTTGTCGGTAAAGAACAAGGTAAATAAATAAATAAATAAACAAACCTTCGATAATTGATACAGCTGAAACAGCTGGTATTTGATGATGATGATGATGGTGATGATGATGATGTGGATGTTGATGATGAGCTGGATGTATTTGAAGTGATAAACGTGATCTTGATTGTGGTGATGGTGGCTCCCAGGGTCTTGTAACCATTGTGCTAGTATTTGTTGTTGTTGTTGTCATATTATCATCATCTTGACAGCATAATTTACCACTTGATCCAATACTATCACCACCACCACCACTGTGACTATTTCCAATTGCAATACGTCCTTCGTTATTTATATTATTATTATTTATATTATCATTATTGTTGTTACTATTATTGCTATTATTATTATTATTATTATTAATTGTGCGAGTTGATCCAGTGGCTGGACTACCACTGCCACTTCGACTGCCAGTAGCACCACTTAACACACTGGCACTTCCCACGCTGTCGACAATAATCATCTCGTTTATTGCTGTCACAGATTTTGCTATTGTACCTGGAGGTGTTGATACACCATCACCAATCATCATTACCAATTTACAAACCCATCAATGTTCATTGTTTTTTTTTTATTTGTTTTTAAACACGATTCACCAAAATTTCAAAAACAGTATAATTTTTATTTATAAAATATAATGGAGATTTTGAAAAAAAATATATATTTATATTGATAAATTAAAAATACAATTAATTTAGAATAAATATTCACAGATATTTATGTAAATTGAAATTTTTTTTTTTCTTTCGGTTTATTGAAGCTTTTTTTAAACAGCAGATTAGCCGACGGAACTGATTTTTATTTTGTCATTTAAATATTCACAAATTATAACAGCAATAATAATTTAATTAATTTAATTATTTCTTTTTCCACTGTCAATGTTTATCAATAATTGACAGTATAAATTAATTAATATTATTATATAAAAATTAATAAAATTATTGGTTGTTTTTTTTAAAAGTAATATAAAATTGGACAAAAAAAAAAAATTGTAAAAGTGTCAATTATGATGAGTTTTAGAAGACAAATTTTCAACAAATGTTTGACACTGTGAATTTAAATATGAAATGACATTAATAAACTACTGAACTGTCATTGTAGAAAATAAGTATTGTAATTGTCTATACATGTTGTATATATATATATCAAAATCGTTGCGCGCACACACAAGAAAACAAGAAACTTGTCTTCAATCACCTATATAATACCGTGACTGCTCGCGCTCCGCCGGATTCAAGCAGATTGGCTTCCGTTCGGTGGCTCGAAGCGCGCTCAGACTACCTTCTCTACCTCTTTCCCCACCCAAAAACTCAGGTGAGATCAAGATTTAAAGCATTTAAGGCGCCCTGGACTCGCGCACGGTATCACTCCCTTCTTTTCCCTGGCTTTCTCTCTTTTTTTTAATGATAATGATTACATGACGGTGTTGATGATGATGATGACAATGACAATGTTGATGATGTTGATGATAGCGATGAAAATGGTATATGTTAATGACAAATTTAACAATAATTATGACAGTTGCACTAAGTGATGATTTTTTTTTGAAATTTTTTTTACCTATGAAAATTTACCTATACAATAGTTGCGTTTTAGCATCAAATGTCCAAGCCCAAGTCATTATCATAGAGAAGGGGTTTATTATGCACATCCAAGCTGACTATTGTCACTTGTATGCATTTATTAATACAATGTGTTGTACTTGTAGTTGTAAATTTAATGCTTAAAGCTGCGTACTATACACTCGAGCATAAACCCTGTGGGTTGTGCACCCTCGCTAATAATAATAAAATATAAATTAAATAAAACAACTCAAGCCAGTCTCTCAGCAATACCCGCCCATCTACCATTACCAACCGATCGGACCAATTGGATGACCTCGTTGACGCCCATCTGGTAGCTACTGGTTACTATATGATACTAAAGTTGCCCTTTTTATTTCATTTTTTTTTTACTTTTATATATTCACACAATCCAGGTGAGCTTGTGAAAAACACTCATACGCAAACTGTATACTGACACACAAATATCTCCTACCTCCCATTTCAATCCACCACCCTCAACGATAACAACAACTCCAACTTATAAGACCAACTCTATACAGCAGCATCGTGTCTGACCACAAACGATATACACTACTTAAGCATGCTTGCAATTTCATCTTCCTCTTTTTTTTTTTTCACTTTGTTCGTTCTTATTATTATTAATTTTTTTTTGTTTCGGTTTTTTTTTTACTTTGCATTATCGCTTTTTGTGATTGTTTCTTTGTGTGCTTTTATAAATTTATGTTATGCATAAAATAAAAGAATGGAATAATTCCAAGAGAAAAAAAAATAGGACCACAATGAATATGAAAAAGAATATATTCTTATCGAGTTGCTTATATCGTTACGGACAATTAATTTTAAAATTAACCATCGATCTTTAGGGGGTAAGCTGATGTAGATTATATTAAGATTTTTATTATCATTGATATGCATTATGCAGTTCTTTTATTCAAGTCATTTTAAAATTTTTTTTTTACAAAAAAAATTTATTAAACTACAAGTTTATTATTTTCTCTGAATATTTATAATATATATTATAAAATGAATACACAAACAAATGTATGTAGTGGTGGATAATAATTTGAATTTAATAAGCTTTTTTTTTTTTGTTTTAATATCTAAAAGTACAATTTTCTAAGGCGATTAAATGTCTGTTATTATGTGTGTAGAATATATTATATCAGCATAAAACTCAGCCATATCAATATGGCTGCCCCTGAATTTGCATGACGAGAAATTATAGGATATAATAAATACAACATGTATATGAAAAGTTATCTACATGCAAATATAATATATGTGTTAATGCATGAGTAAAGTTTCAAGGTGTATATGCAGAGTGCATTAATAATAAACCACCGCCCCATTATCATAGCTACCAACTACCATAAGCACGCTTTTTCTATCATTTTTTTTTCAAGCTTTGAATAAGTCTTTTTTTTTTAATTTATTATAAAATTATTTTTAAATTTTAATGATAATAAATCAAATATTATAATTGTTTAATTATTTTTTTTACTCTATTAATTTTGATGTTATGTTTATTTTATTTTAGATAATTTATTACAGACTTTGTTGTGGTTTTAACTTGCAAGTAGTAAAATAGCTCAATAGTCAGACATTCTATTTAGAAGAAAAAAAAATATAAATAACAAAAATTATAATCAATTTATTATAGTTGTTTTGTATTTATTTATTTTTCTTATAAATAGAATGTCTGACTATTGAGCTATTTTACTACTTGCAAGTAGATAATTTTGTATTACATCGGTTTTTGAGCGAACGGAAAATAGAATGTTAATTTGATTTGAATTAAAACAAAAAATATTATAATGATGGAATATGATTTTCATTTTTTTATACAATAATACTGCTTTGATGAAGAACATCGGAGGTTAACTTAGAGTCACAATGTCGAGTGATTTACATGAGTAGTCATTAAGTGAGTGTCATGTTGTTTCAGCACACGCGATCACTATTTTGGTGTCACGAAATAGCAGTTGAGCAAGCTTTATTTTTCAATACATTAACCATCACTGCGATGCACTTTCATTTATTTAATTTACTGTCTTATGCAATTTATACAATGTAACGAAAAAAATTACCTTTCAAGACTCATTGGTTTTTATCATCATAATACTTTTATATGATGCTGTCATCAATCATCATTGAATAAAATGAACAAAATTAATATTTAAAAAGCATAATATTTACAGTAGAAAATAATTGATCATTCAAAAATTCACAAGACTTGAATCAATCAAAATAATTTTAATTTTTTCAAGCACATCTTTCCTTTCTTCATCAGCTTTTCATTTCTTTTTAATTTTTTTATTTAAAGATAATTTCTTCAATTATATGTACGTCAACTTTCTACATGTATATGCCATATTGCTTGAAATATTTTTTTCTTCAAATAACATATTTAAAATAAATACTTCCTCTGGCTTGACAATGAAAAAAAATATTTAAAAAAATTGCTTATTCTTTTCTTCATTGTTTTTCAAATATTCTGTATCATATATTTATAATTTTAATATAATTCTACATTAATTGAAAATTAAAATCTCATTGAAATTACACTCTTTGGCTAATGAAAAATAATAATAACGATCATTATATGTATGCAAACGAACAGTTTTTTTTTTGTTTCTATATAAACTTTGAGAAGGATAAATAAAAAGGTGTTACACGTTCAAAACGCATGCGTATTAGCTTGTAGCAAATGGTATATTGATTTGCACATCATCAAACAAGCAAGTAGGTGCTGATAATAATATTTTTTTAAATATTTTACTTTATTTTCAAAGTGGACTTAAGAAGTCAAGTAGTGCATAAACGCGTTTCACATGATCATGCATGC
The DNA here is from genome assembly GCA_030523065.1 of Aphidius colemani. NCBI lineage: Eukaryota > Metazoa > Arthropoda > Insecta > Hymenoptera > Braconidae > Aphidius > Aphidius colemani. The sequence continues at coordinate 8,707 of JAPYYR010000327.1, forward strand.
GCGCGTCTTTCAAAAATATACTTATGTGCATATATAATATATGTACAGTCATGTAATAGAGCAAGTAATATACAAAGTGCATTTAAAAATGAATATTATTATAATAAAATATATTTTCTATTGGATTCAGCGGCATTATATATTCCCCACTGTGAAGCAAAAGAGGAGGTACCGCTATTCATGTTGGGCGGACTGTGAATTCTCATGACTGCGATTGGCTAGTCGACTTAATGTAGTCTACAACTGAGATTGGCAATCGGTGAACTGGTATAGTGCTTTGGTTGTAATACGGTTACTATAAAGCAACGTAACTTCAAAACTGTACCCGCCTTTATACGATAACACATTAAATGCTTGAAAACTTTCTTAGATTTATATTTAGATTACATATTGCTATACAATTGCTAAGCAATTCGCTATACAATACCGGATTTACGCATATACACGAGCTTGTAAAAATATATTTATATATTTTTAAACATGGAGCTTAATATCGAGCTCTTATGTATACATATATATGCCGCATTATTGCAGCAATTTTTTTTACACTTGTTTACAATTAAACATCATAAATTTTACTTTTAAACACAATAGATCCAACTTTTTCTACGATAAATTTACAGGTAAAAAAATGAGCTTTATTTATACCTGGGTTAGGTAATTATTGCTCATATTGAACGACTGGAATTTTTTTATTTTCAAAAGCTGTTCTTGTGTTACCAAAGTGGAAATTCAAAGTCAAATCTGATTGTCAGTCCTTAACTTGAAGCTTTAATCAACGTTAGAAACATTAATAGATATATCCTTCATCGAATGAAGCTTTTTTTATTTTTCATATATCTAAGTGCCCAGATACCTCGAAATTTCTCCGTAAATTTTTAATTATGAATTAATTTTTTAATCATGAAATAACTTAAATCATAACACCTTAAAAGCACAAACATTTTATATTTTCGAATATCAAAATTCGAAATAAATTCAACATTGACTCAGAAAAAGGAAAAAAAAAAAAAAAAAGTTCTCAGCCAGTAAATGGACGTTACAAAGTCTTACACACATGTCTTTTATGTAAAGAAAAATATGCAATTTATTTTTTAATTATTGTTGCAGGTGACGTTAATTTAAATGGGACAAACCGACGATTTCAATCTGAAATTTCCATCATCAACTGCCGGACAAATATGAGTGAGTTTATCAATTTTTTATTTTCAGATATCTGACTTTTTTTTGTATATCTTTTTAAGTATATTATACATTCAATTTTTAATTCCTTTGAAAATCAACAATCTTTCTATTGTTGTCTCAACAATATACCCATTGAAATAACAGCACTAATTTTTTTTTGCTTGAATCGAAAATTATCCCAAACAATTAACTGGGTATTATTAAATTTAAACAAGCCGATAAAAAAATTATACAGTGGTAAACTATTTAAGCGGTTTCGATGTACGTCCCAACATATGTTTTCATTTTTACATATTCAAATAATTTTTAACAGTGTAAATATATAATTAACAAATACAACGTGAAATGCTTTAAATATCTATAGATGCGTTTTATCCATAAAAACCACAAAAATCATCTACTTTTTAATACACGAAAATATACAAGACTCTAATTTAGAACAGATAGTTATTGGTATTAATGGATACATGTGTGTATAATAGATAGATAGCTGCAAAGGCAACCACCTGTGCGAATAGCTAATACCATATAATAAGAACTCATACATATGAATTTTCGTGTGTCCGGCCTACTTGGCTTATCAAAAAAAAATCTATCATGAACCAAGAAAAGAGGCCTAACTCGTCTGTGAATGCTATGCCAACCCTTTCGATACGCATAAATATATTAAGTTGTGTTACTTCATGCGTGCCAACTAGAACTCCTTCTTCCCCATCGACCCTTTCATCAACAATACAATTTTTTAGATACACTTTTTTACTGCTACATAAGTGCCTGTCTATATAAACATACCTTTTTTTTTTTTTTTGTATAAATAGCTAGCACAAAATAAACGAGATATTAAGGCGTCAACCGATAAAGACTCTTCATCAGATCATCTCAAATGTACACACTTATTATATTTTAACATCCGGAAACATTTAACATCACATATTTTTATTTAAAAAAAAAAAAAGCCTTAGTATATCAACAGATAAAAAGATAAAATAAAAGCATCCTTTTAACTTTAATTTTTTATATTTATTACATATACATAAAAACATTTAGCCCTCCTTCCGTTCTCACACGAATTATTAATTTTTTATTTCATAATTACATGCAAAATCTTTCAACAAATATTAATTTGAATATTATAAAAATTAATATTAATTTAATTATTAATATAAAACGAAAAAAAAAAAATAATGACAAGTATGTTTTGAAATTAATTAATTACACTTATAATAAAATTCTAACATACAAAATATATTTTTTTTTTTTCTGATTTTAAATTCTGTCAAAGTATATGAAATGTATTATTTTTATTTCTGATGGATTATGTATGCGGGAAAACTGATTGACGAACGATGTAAAATAAAAAAAATAGAATAAATTTGTAAAAAATTTAAAAAGGGGAAAAGAGAAAAGATCAAGTGGGTTAAAAAGCGATAAATACGTGAAAGAGCGATAAGCGATCGCATATGCGCACGTGCTTAACAATATATATATATATATATTGTATTTAAAATATATACAAGATCGGAAGCACAGTGCATATAAAAAAAAAAAATGAAAAAAATCTTGTGTGTGGTAATAATGTCGAGTGATGTTGAGATATATATAAAAAGGGGTTTTAGATGGAGGGCAATTCGCTCCCTCTTTCCATGAGCCGGTGGCGCTTGTGTTTTAAAACTTAAGATACATTGTGAATTAAGTGAGAAGAACCGTCTGGTGAATCCCAGCAATAATATATACATGTGTGAGACCCACCTGTTTTGTCCACCCGTTCGTCGATCGTCTTTTATATAAATTTTTGTATACATTTAGCCCCTTAGCCACAAATAGGATACGCTCCAGTTGGCACAGGTGTGTATGTGTGTACACTCTTTTCTGGACTACTCTTTGGCTCCAGCCTTATATTTTTTTTTCTTAATTCTCTATTCATTCTACCCTTTTTTGTTTTTATATATCTTTTTTATTTTATATAGTCCATATAGGCTACCGATCCCAATTCATTATTATACAGTAGAATAGAGAAACAACCCGCCAAATTGAGGCTACATTAAAAAGTCGGGATGCTTTTGAATATATATAAATCGATAAGGAAATTTAAGATGCACTCACGTCCTAAAGGTATTCATCAATAAATATTTATATCGAACAGTGTGTACCTGTGTGTAAGCATCAGGTTTAGCATCTGTCTGTCCAGTGTTAGGTAAAAAAAAAAAAAACCTTTCTTTCTTATTTTTGTTCATCGATAATATATTGAATAAAAATAAAAGGGTTTGAAGAATTTATTGTTCTTAATGTTAAATACGTTTGAACGGTTATTTGCTCTTGGCGTGGAACACACGTTGCATTTTGGATATGAAAAATGGTCAGATGATGATGTTAATTGATGGTTACTCCAACTTCCAAACCACTGCACATCAATTGGGCCTTTTCATGTGTCTGAAAAAAATATTTTGTTTACAGTAAATAATTTGTTTTCTTAAATTTTAAAATGCAAGTATTTTATATGATTTTTTATTCATATTTTTCAAGTTTGTAATTTGTTTTTGTGTCATATATATTTTTTTACTAACATTTTAATTTTATTGTTTTTAAATTTTCACATAACGAAAAGAAAAAATTATTTACATAAACTACAATCGGTTATGAGTCGTTTTTTATGTGCTCGATATTTTTTTAGATGATAATTTTTAAAAATATTTAAAAAACCATAAAGAAAGAAAATTAAAAATACAGTAATGATATTTTTTTCTTGCAAATAATACATTCACGTGTAGCTTTTTGATATCGGTATATCTGTATGATCAGATCAGATCAAAAAAAAAAAAAAAAGAAAATCAAGTTCGCACGTTTTCGCATTTGTTTATTTAATATGTATAAAATCACAAACAAGTATAGTCTATCGTATTCAAATCAAAAATTCTAAACGGATGTATTGTAACGGTGTATATAGTAACAGAGGGATCCAAATGATATATGTCAATACAAAACCCATATGAGGAAAAAAAAAATTCTATAATATATTTATAATATATACCAAATTCGTATGAATATTTCACTCGAGAGAATCATTTAATAGTTGAGCAATATAAAATCAGAAAAGAAAAGAGGAAACAATTCTTGGCTCGTTGGACCTTGACTTCCTTTCATTGTTTACTTTTTTGCATCTTAAATTTTTTCCCGCATACTTGTTATAAAATGTTCTTCTTCAATCTTTATCTCTACTTATAGCTATTATATTTTTTAATTTTTTAAATTACTATGAATTTGTTTTGATGATAAAAATATTTAAAATAATTCAGTCTACGGCCCTGATAAGTGATGGCAGCAGAATAACATAATTTCAAGAGCTTTTAATCATTAAATGTCTTTAATGTTTTTAGCAATAAATAATGCTTGTCCCATGTCGTGAATTTTTATAAGAATAGCTAGAGCTTTTATCTATTTAGTGTACAAATTTCAAAAAAAAACTGTCGATTCGTTTTCTTGGGAGAAATTTTAGAAGACCGAAATTTTGAAAATAGGGATCATAGTGTTGTGCAATAACTAAATGCTTATAGGAATTTTTTCGCGAAACATTTAATTAAAAAATCATTAATATATATATTATATTGAAATTTTATAATTAAATTAATAAAATATACAATTTCACTGTACGCGATATTTAAAATTCAAAATGCACCATTGAAATATTGTTAAAAAATTATTGAAGCATTCATAAGTCGTTGTATATATATTATTAAATTAATACTACATATTGATACAAATGATATAAACATTTGTTTGTACATATAAAATGATAGGCGTGTGGGTGAAATGGTAAATTCAACGAATCAAGCAGCTGGTTGTACAAAACAATGAAATAAAAGGAAAAAAAAGCCACAAAAAAAATTTGGTAGGGGTTTATATATAAATTACAATTTAATGCAAAGCCGCGATGAATCGAAGGCTCTCTTTCAACATCTGGCTGCGGTTTTGGCATTTAAAGGCGATAACATATATTGTCTACATACAATATACATAAAATTAAAAAAAAAAATACGTATATGTCTCTGTGTAATTCATCCATCCGTTTTTTTCATTGAATTTTTTTTTTTTTTCATTACAATAAGTATCTCACAATGTTTTTAAAAACTTGTATACAAGAATCTTTACTCAACAAAAAAATGAGAATAATACGATGACACTGAATAACGAGTCATTTGGTGCACAGCCGGATGTTAAAACTCAATGGCTTATTGAATGTTTGGTAATGTCAGTATAACACTTTGTATTAAATTTTTTTTTCATTTATCATATTCTTATTTTATTTTCACATTATATATTTAAGTACGTTTATTATGATCAACATTTACAAATTAACTACTGAAAAATTATCATCATACACGACAAATAATGTGAAAAAAAAAAAAAAAAAAGGATAAGAAAATTGACTAAGAAACGTGTAATTTAAAATGTATACGCGAATCAACCAGATGACACGACACAAGGAAGTCATTAATTAATTTTTATTAAAAATATGAAAACAAAATAATGTGAAAATAATGTCAATGCCATGAAATATACAATGCAAATAATATATAAAATATACAATGCATTGAAAATTCAAAGATTCAGACACAAATATAATTCAGTGAGTATGAAATTATGTTATATTAATAGTGCGTATAGGTATATGTTATTCATCAGTTATATACCGTTCATCAAGTTACATCCCGTGTGCGTGATAAGAACATGTACGTCCACATTTATTCATTCATTATATATAAATATAAAATAATATTTTATGTCCAATAAAACCTTATATTTGTTGAGCGTCATTCATACTTTTGCATTTTGTCTGAGGAAAAACGTTTTGTACTACTGCATTTTTTTTTTATTTAATTTTTTTTGCAAATTTATGTACGCATTGGTGAATAAAGGTATACAATATTTTTCGTAAATATGAAAATGAGTATAAACGACGGTAATAGACGGGGTGGAGTACACCAGCTGGCGTCAAGAATGACAAGATCTAAAATTAGAGCGATCTGCATTGCGTGTCGATCGTCGCATGCGCTTATCGAACGCCCATTTCCGGTTTCGTCTTATTTTCATATAACCTCGTTCAATTCACATAGTCCTAGCTTATTTATATTCATTTATATATATATTTGTTCTTTTTATTTGTCGGAAAATATGAAAATCAATAGATAAAAAATTATTGTAATAACAAGTGTTGGAGTATTTAAAACAATGTTTTTTTATGAAATTATAATCAACTTTTGAAAATATATAGGCATATCCTTTGAAATTATATGAAACGAAAAAAAAATGAAATTAATTTTTTCTTCGTGAGGAAGACATGCTTGCAGATATTTCCTTTAATTTTTTGGTTTTGTTTTTTTACCGTTATTCGTGTTGGTCGCAGCGGAAGTGATCTTCCGCAACATTTATAAATATTAATTTAATTTTTTTTTTTTCAAAGGATGTTATAATTATGTTTATCGATTCAATTGATGTTTATGACAATCAAATAGTTGGGTTTATATTTTTCTCAGTGTATAGAATTAAAAAATTAAAAAATTATAATTTCGCCAATTATATATATTGATGTTTTGATTGATGTATAATTTAAATGGCTTTTCAATTTACAAAATTACTTTGTCAATTGATTTTTTTATCAAATGATTATTAACCTTAGGGATTAGCAAAAAATTAATCAATAATTACTGACAAATATACAAGCAAGATCAAGCCGAGATAATTTTAAAATAGCACCAAAATATTAATGGAAATTTTTTATCTGTAAACGAATCGAAAAAATAATTTACTTTGCTTGAAAAAAATTTAGATTTACACATTGTAACAATATTTAATAAGTACATCATAAAATCATTTATAAAAATAATATTTTTTTTAATTTATCACGCTTTCACATTGAGTGTTTAAAAATAATTAAAAAAAATAAATCATAAATTTTATGATGATTATGATATTTTGGTCATGGCATATAGCAATTAGTAATTTTGTTGACCCGGTAAATATTAACAAGAAACATGTGATACATTTATGATCTGATTTTCGTTATTGCATCTGCTTGACCGAAACGAAATCACGACATCCACAGTGTGAGATGGAAGGTGCTCAAAAAAAAAATTAAATATAGAATGTGGAAAACAACAAAAATTTTAAGGATAACCCATCAACAAAATCACCGGGAACCCTCGTTTGCCACTAATTAACGTTCACTTAACAGGTGGACAAGCCAATTTTCAACAAGCCCAATCTTTTCTTTTTACATCTGGCAAATTTTATGTTAATACAACGGGTGCACTTCCTTCATGAATGTGTCGAGATTTAATAAAACCTGTTAGTACTTCACATGAACATACATTTTACATTTGTTTTATATTTTTAAATACATTTTTTTGTACTTAAAGAAATCAGGGCAAACCTGTTAATCACTTTCATTTATATATTTATCAACGATAACGTTAAATACATACATTGATTTAATTTTTTTTTGGTCGAAAAACCATGAAATTTGATTTCTTTTTTTCGTACCAGGTGCAAATATTGATTGGTATTTAATTGTGAAATTTTTTTTTGACATTATTAACTAAAAACTTTTGTTCTACATTTCATTTATGGAAATTTAATGTTAAATGAATGATTTTTTTTTTTTTTCTTTTTCTCATTGCACCTGGATCATCAAAAAAAATCATTATTTTTCGCTGAAAATTATGTGTTTCGTTGGGATCGTTGTAAGAAATATATTGTCGGATATTTTGATGGGTTGATATGTTGAAGAGTCGAAAATACAAAAAATAAAAACTCAAAGAATTAGTTGTATCTCTAATGGGCAGAGAGAAATAAGTGGATGATGAAAAAAAAAAAAAGGGGCTGACTATTGTGGGCTGTGTAGTGAAGTTTGACCTGTCGAAGAAACAAGGCTTTAGTTATGGGTTTGAGTTGGCAGACCGAGGATCTACGATGTAGTATTGCGAAAAAAAAAAAAGAACAAGTCAAAAAGATATGAATCGACCAGGCGGTAGCAGCTACACACTCCACGGTATACCGGCTGGGTGAGATAGTGATCACCTTAAAAGAATAAATAAATAAATATATAAACCAAAGAGCGGGCCCTGAGGGACAAGCAAGAAGTCCAGATATACCTTTTGGCTTTTTACCACCACCTTGCAGTGTAGTAGGCCACCTTACAGTATTTTAACATATGGTAGCTCATTAAACGTTACAAAGTGTTGTGATGATATTCATAAGAGAATTTAAAAAAAAAAGAAAAAGAAATGAAAGAGTTCATCATGAGAATGAAAAAATTATAAAAAGTAAGAATACATTGATTGTTGTATAATAGAAACTAGAATGGAAAATGCCAAAAGAAACGACAGGAAGTCATGGATGAAATAAGAGTATAACTGATGAAAAGAGATTGTGAATCGAAAGGTGTTCTAGTCCGGAACTTATTTTACTATAACGTTTACCATTACAAATATTAAGAACAATGCTTCAACGAGCCACAACACGCATTGACTCTGTAAATAACTGTGTGAGTACATTCGGAATACAAAAGTCTTCTCAATATGATATGTAAAAAGAAAACTAAATAGAAAAAAAAAAAAACCAGCAGTCTAATAAACATAAAGAAAGCACACTTAAACAAACATTTATCTTTTCGTTTATTATATTTAATAAATAACAAAAAACTTATGGAATAATTAACTGGTTTTTTTATTTTCTTTAATCTTTATATAGATCAAAATTTATTTTTTATTGATGATAATATGTTATAGCTATCGTATTAATTGGTTTATGATTATTTTAATTATATAAATAATAAAATTGAATTGAAATTAAATCAATCAACTTGTTCCAGCTGCCACCCAGAAGTTTAAAATGAGAAAACATAAATGATGAAATAATAATAATGAAAAATATTTGTGTATATATTGAGAACAATGATACTGGCTTGCACAGGTTGACAGTTTAAAAATGAAAAATAATAAATATATACTATTCAAAGGCAAATGAGTTATTTCTGTCGCGCGCACCCACATCCGTTTATATTCTTTTACAAATTTACAAACACCCCAAAACACGTTATACAAATTAATATGCTACGCTTGCACGCCTTTTACCATGTTCCACGACTTTCATACATATGTTTTTTCTTATTATTTTTATTTTTTTATTACTCAAACTAATTATCATCGACTAACAATACTTTTAAATTCGATTTTCTCTCGTTTCATTAGGTGCTTTAAGCACGTGCTTGAAAAATTTAATATTAAATTTCATTCACGTTCAGGCACTTGAAAAGAAAGCACTCTTATAGTTGAAGAAATATTTGTAGCCATTTATCATTTTTATCTTTTACATTTCAAATAAAGTAATAGATGAAAATGTTTTTATGTTGAATAACATCTTTCGAAATCAGATCAATAAAAAATTCCTTTTTATAATTTCCATATAAAACTTTTATTATTTCATTTACAAAATTATCAAAGTCATTATTATTTTTATTTGAAAAAAAAAAACAAAACTAAAAACACTCAAGAATTGTTTAATGAAAATTATTAATATAATTGTTTATTAATATTTTTTATATATGAATAATAAATAAATTACTATCACGAAATATAATATTTTAATTGAAGACATGTGATTTTTTTCGTTGAAAAAAAGAAAAAAGAAACACTAATTTTCATATAGATTAAAGATTATTCTCCCGATTATATTAATATGTATGTTTATTTAAATGTAATATAAATATGTTTGAGTTCATTAAACTGCGGCAGTATCCTCTGTGTTTCGAAGAAGAGCAGCAGCTTTAACAACGTCACCACCACACTGGCTAAGCATGACTTGACAATCTTCAAGACAAACAAAATTATCTTCTTTTCTTAATAGTCCCTGTAATCGTTCAAGTTTTATTGCTGCCAAAACATCCCAGTCAGTAACACTAAGAGCAGCGACACATGATTCAGGGCTTGATTGATCATGAAGTACTTTCATCATAATACGAACTTCATCTGATTGTTCGCCATTATGAGGGCCACGAGTTCGTCTAACATTTGGTCCATCACAAGCAAATTCTAATAAATCCTCACAAGAAACATGATCTGATTGTCTTGATAAATCACTTGTACGTCCATGTTTTTTTTCATCAACGCGTTTAGCATTTTCATTAACTTTGAATAGTGATAATGATGAACCTTGACTCTGTCCAACATTCATCGTTTCTTTATGCTTAGCTTCAATGTTATTTGATTTTTTAATTTCATCTTTTAGTACTAAATTTGTATTACATGATTCATCCGGTATATTATCATCACACTCATTTGTATTATCATCTGAATTTTTGTCATCACAATCAATTAAATTTTCTGAAAATTCTAATAAATCTTCGGATATCATACTGCAACGATGCATTCTATTATTTTCAAGTGATAATGAATCCAATGCAGATAATTCTGAATCAATTCTTCTCTCAAATTCATCAGGACTGAAATTTCATTTTAAATAAAAAAAACAACAATTATTATATCAAGTTATTATACTTGCTGAATTAATTTTTGTATAAAAAAATTTACCTATTTGATGCAACTTCAGATGTCCTTGAGTCAATAGTAAAATTTTTCGTTTCTGATGTTACTTCTGATTCAGGTAAATTATATGAATAATTACCGTCAACTTGATCTTCAATATCTGTGTTATCAACAGCCATTTTTGCTAGTGTTCTTGTAACACCATCACCAGGTATAATTAATGGATGTTTACGTTGATGTCTTGTTAAACTTGATTTTGGTTGTAATGTTTTTGAACGATCTCTTGGTGGTAATGGAATTGGATTTTCTTCAATATTATTTTGATTTTGATTATTTTCAATTCCAATTGCTGAATTATAACGTTCAAGTATTTTTCCATTTGTCGTTGGTATTGCTGGTGGTGCATGTGATGGTGCATGTATTGGTGATAAACGTAATTTTGGTAATGTTTTTGAGCCAACATCATTAATAAATGATGAATCACAAAAATTACCATTATCATCGTTATTTGTTGTTACTGTATTTGACATACTATTATAACGATTACCACGTAAACGTGGACGTATTATTGGCACACCGGATCTTAACATTCTCAATGGATTTGTGTCTGATGTTGTTTCCAGCATCTGTGTCTCAACCAGGCTATTGTAAACTTCCTTTGCCTCATCAGAAAGTGTTGCCTGCACATGAAATTAGGAATAGGGAAAAAAAAAAATAAAAAAATAATTTGGGGAAATGAATAATAACAAAAAATAAATAAAATAAAAACAAAGAGAAAAAAAAATTAAGAATTTAAACATGAAATTAATTTTTACAATATAAAAATAATAATAATAATAGATTTAAAAAAAAATAAATGATAAAAAAATTGAAAAGCTATTGTGCACAATATGGAAATAATAAAATCACTTTTCTACTATAATTAATAATCATTATTATATAATTATTCAGCTCATAGTACAAATGGTATAAATTTGTAAATGTATCAAAATTTTATGTTTCATTCGTGTATATAATATTAATATTATTATTAGTTATAATAGTCGTTACAATACTCAAGGTATCAAATGTTATATAATAATATTAAATAGTGTGTCATGCAGTCATGCTAAGCGTAAATACGTTTTTAATATAGTCGAAAATATGAATATACGTTATTATAATAATTTTTTTTTGTATAAAATTGGAGCAATTGTCATTTGACAATGTGTCTTTTGATTATAATTATTATTAATAATTAATTGAGAAATTTTAATACCACGGTATATTTATTTATATTTTTTTTAAATAATATTTTTCATCAATGAGTAATTGTAATGGTAGTGGTTGTATAATATTATGGTGCTGGTGATGGTGGAAATGTTAGTGTATCCTGTGTAAATTCAGGATATTCAGCTGAGCTTGTATCTGAATCAAGTTCTGAATTACTTGTAAATGTTAAACTTGAACTTGGTGCACTTTCTGGCCATGATAACATATTAGTACGTGATGAAAATGGTGGTGATAATGAATTTAAAAAACTTGTTGATGGTGGGGGTGATTTACCAGTATGATCAATGATTGAACATCCACGTGCTGTTTCTGGATGTAAAAACATACTTTTATTATTTTTATTAATATTTAAACGTAAACTTTGAGGTACTTTTTTACTACGTTTTTTAAAACGTAAACGGGCACGAATATCAGTTTCAGAATGTGATATTGAATCTGAATCTTCACTTGATTCAGCACCAGGATGATATGACCTACGAATGTTTTTTATGATTGGTCTTTTTGTTTCAGATAATGAGCCAGTTCTGTGACGATAAATATTTGTATTTGTTGTTGTTATTGTATCAACAATTATTTCTGGTTTTCCATAATAATCATTTTTTGACGTATCATTTTGATATAATTTTGGAGGATCAAGAATATTAAGTTGTTGTTGTTGTTGATTATTTGTTTTAATTGGTGAATTTGATGAATTATCATTACGGCCATTTGATGAATGACCATTACGATTTTTTAAATTCGTTGTTGTATTATCAAGTAAAAAATTATTAGATGTTTTTTTAATTTGTGAATCTTGTTTGAGTGATTGTGGTTTTTGTGATTCTATAAAATTAATATCTCTCATAATTGATGATTGATTTAAACCGGATGTTATATCATCTAAATTTCTCATATTTGATACTTTTGATTTGGAATTTGGGGAGTCTAAATTACGTGAATTTTGAGCAATATTTTTACCAAGTTGTATCATATTTTGTGTTAACTTACCAAGACCAAGATTAAATCTTTGTCCTTTTTTAGCATCTAAATAATTTTTAACACTCTCTAAACCAGATACTTCTCTGTGATATTTTTCAGCAAATATTTTACTACTTAAATCACTACTACCATTACCAATTTCAGCATCAGATTTTCTTCTTAAACGTTGAAAATTAACTCTCAAACTTTCTGAACTACTATAAAGTGGTGATTCTTGTTTATCTGATTCAGATATAAATAATGGATTATTTGATATTAAAAAAGGATAATTATTATCATGACCATTTTTATTTTCTTCAATTTTACGAAAACTTTGTATTTTAATTCTAACACTATCTAAATTTGCTCGTGTTGTATTATCAAAACTTGATGCTGTTGTTATTGTTGATGTTGCTGTTGTTGTTATTGATGATGATGATGCAACAGTAGAGCTTGTTGTTGCTGCTGCTGCTGCTGCTGCTCTATAATTTCTCGCTTTAACATTTTCAGCATGATAAGCAGCTTCTCTTGCTTTTTGTATTTCAATACGTTTTTCAACTTCATCACGTGATAAATTAAATTTAATTGAACCAGGTACTTTTGGTCTTGTTCCAACATCAAAATTCATAATTCCGTCAGTTGATAAATCAAATGATTTTGCTTTAACATGCGGTATTTGATAATTTGTCATATTTTCAAATTGATAATTATTATCATTTGTTTGAATATTATTTTTTCTAATCATTTCTTGATTATTGAGCATTTTATTTTTACCAAATGTATCATGTCTTGTTGTAAAATGATTTGTCCAATAATTAATTCTCTCATTATTATCTGAATTATTATTAGAATTTTTCAAATGATTTTTTTCTTCTTCAAAACCATAAATTTCACGATCGAAACATTCTTCTATATTTGTATCATCATCATAATATTTTGATTGATCAAAATAACGATCAATATAACTTGTTGATACTCGTTTAACGTCTTTTGACATTTCTAAATTTGAATTTGATAAATATGATATTTTACCATTACCATTTGTTTGTGTATTATTTTTTTCAATTAATGCATCACCATTACCAAAATTATTAATACTACCATTACGATTACCATTATCTAAAAATTCTGTTGATTTAACAAGACTTTTTTTAATAGCGTTATTATCATTAATTATACGTGTATCAAATTCCATATCCATATAGGATGTCCAGGCACTTGGTTTTGTTAATAATTCACGTGATTTTGCAAAACAAAATTCAGCAGATGCCTTGTCCCATAATGGTAATTTAAGAGTTGACGGAGCACCGAGTGATTCAATACTTGATACCGTTGATGATAGAGATTGTAAACTTGAGCATAGCCACTATTTATTATCATGCAGTGCACGCAAATTAATAAATTAAATATAAAGAAAATAAATAATTAATTAAAGAGGAAATAGGAAATGGATAGTTGAAATATTACGTTAGTTTTTGTTATGTTTTCTCAAATATTACAAAATTCATTAATACTTTTGTTAGTAATAAATGTTAATATAATATGAATTAATAATCAAATGAAATAAGAAAAAAAAAAATTTATTAAGTAAAATAATAATTATTTTACTTGAGATGAGTCTAAGAAAAACATCTGCCATAAAAAGAAAAAAACTTTTTAATAATGTTTTAATATGTTTGTGTTGGTGTGGTTAATTAGTTGATTTTTTTTTTTTAAATTTATTTAATCGTAATTGTGTCTTTAAAATATACCAATTGAGAAAATAAATATAGGTAGATTGTAATTTTGTTTAAATGAAAAATAAAAAATGTATGTACCTGTATGTCAGGTATACTAGCAGCTTCCTCAGAAAAGTGTCGTCTGTCGGGTTTGGGACTGTGTTGATGTGGCAATTTAAATGAAAATTTTCTGCGTCTTGTTGGACTTGCAGGTGTTCGTGGTGAATCTGGTGGATGGTCAAGATCCGACATTGAACGTGCGGTCAATTCCTGTGCCATCGCAATTGCCGAATAAAGAGTTTTCTGATCGGCAGCTGAGATTGGTTTCACCTGATATTTATAGTTTTTTTTTTTTTTTTCAATTTTACTCTTGATAGGGGGTTTTGTGTTAGTGTGTATTAATTTTTCCGTACAAATTAAGACTGGATGATGGTTATGATGATGATTATGGTTGATAATGATATTTGTGAATTATGATAAATTAATATTTCGAAATAAAAGTATAAGATAATGTGATTATTATAAATAATAATTCAAAAAACAAAAAAAAAAAAAAAAACAAAAACAAAACGAGAAGAAAAAGAAATAAAAATTTCACTGTACATTTGTGGGACTCACGCTGGCTTGTTTTTTCTTATTACTCTGCTTAGCTTGAATTTCACGAAGTTCATTTCTAGCATTACTTGATTCATGTTCAGCTGATGAATGATGACCAGATAATGAAGATGGTGGTGGTGGTGGAGGTGGTTGTGGTGAAGAACCTAAAAAATAAATTTAAAACAAAAATTAGACTTTAATTTTAAAGGAGAAAAAAAATATATATTATTTACCGAGTGAACGAAACATTTGATCCATTTCATCCAACAAACTTGGTCCAAAATCAAAGCTTAATGGTTTATCAAATCTTAATGGACTATCTTGATTTTCTTCATCACTAATTTCATGATACTCATGATCAGCACCAAGTGCTTCAATGGCGCTAGCACAATTTGGCATTATAATAGAATCATGTTGATGATTTTTTTTATTAATTTTATTATGATTTGTACTTGTAAATGATAATTCAGATGTTGTATCTGACCATAATCCATCAATGCTAACATCTTGAAAACCATGTGAATTTCTACTGTCTTTATTTGTGCATGATGATGCCTCAGCATTACGTTCATCTTGACTATAAATTTGACTAGAATTATCAGTAACATCTTCATGTGGTTTATATGGTGTTACAACTTGTCTTGGTAAATGTGGATATTTACCACCGAGAAAACTAATGTCACCAAAATATGCTCCATCAAGACCAACATGACCAGTATGTTTTAAATCACCTTGCGGTGATGATATCATATCAGTACGTATTTTTTTTCTTTGTGATGATGAAAATACATTTTTACCATCACCACGTGTAAATTCACCAGGTTTATTACTTGGTAAATTTGAACCAAGATAAGCAATTGTATGAGCTGGATTAAATAATCCAGTTTTACCATTTGTTAATACACCTTTCCATAATATATTATTACCTCCTTTATCTAAAACAGTTATAACATCACTTTGACGATATGATAATTGTCCAATTTCTGAGCTATCTTGTACAGCTTGTACTTGTTCGGGTTTTAAATCTGGTAATAAATTTATTAATTCATGAAACTTTGGTCTTTTTGTTGGTTCATGTTGCCAGCATTGTTGCATTAATAAAAAATAATCATTTGGACAACAATCTGGTTGTTCAAGACGTTGATAATTTGGTTCATCAATTGCTTCTAATATTTGATGTCCAGTTAATGCTGCCCATGGTTGAAATCCATAACTAAACATTTCCCATAATGTAACACCATATGCCCATACATCACTTGCTGATGTAAATTTTAAATATGATATACATTCTGGTGCACACCATGCTATTGGTAATTTTAAATTAACATTAAAATTTGTTTGATAATAATCTTTACCAACACCAAGTGCTCTTGATAAACCAAAATCTGATATTTTAACTTTATTTTTAGAAAATACAAGTATATTACGTGCTGCTAAATCACGATGTATCAATCTTTTAGCTTCTAAATATTGCATACCATCAGATATTTGAATTGAAAAATCACATAATGATAATACTGGAAAACTAGCACGTAAACTTGGCTCTTTTAAACATTCAAGTAATGAACGTAATGGTGCTAATTCAGTAACAAGCATCAATGAATTTGTATCAAGTACAACACCATATAAACGTACAATATGTTCATGATCAATAGCATGCATTATTGCTGCCTCTTTTAAAAATTCAATTGGATTATTTTGCATTCTTTCACGTGATAAACATTTTATTGCAACTTGTATACGTTCACCATCATTTGTCCATACGCCCTGTTGTACAACACCAAATTCACCAGTACCAAGTTCTTTATTAACAATTATTGCATCAGCTGGTATCATATGCTTATTTGGTACTTTTATTGGTGGTTTATCTTGTTTTTCTTCAGCTAATATTGACAAACCACCAATTTGATCGCAACCCTCTCTTTTGGATAATAACATTTTCTTGAATTTCAATAGATAATTTTGTGGAAAATGTTTTTGAAAGTATTTTTTTAATCTACGCATTTCTGGTTTACTCATGCCAATTGTTGTTAAATCATCCTCTGTTACATATTTTAGTTGTGCTGTTGTTTGTACCTTCAAGTCACCTGTAAAATTATTTTTTTTTTATTAATTATTTTAAACTATTTTATTGTTTTTTTAATAAAACAAAAATTTAAAAAAATTACCTCGAATTCCTGCATAATACTGTTGAAGTTCAGCCTCCATGAGAAATTCATAAAGACCTGGACCAGCATTCCGTGATATACCTCCTTGGGTATCTATTAAACAAACAAAATCATTTTAGTCAATTTTTATTTATTATAAAGTTTAATTAAAATTTAATTAATATTGACAAAAATACATTTATTATTTTTATAAAAATCAACAAACAAATGACATGTCGAAGGCTGATGACTCGAAAAAATAAATAAATAAATACCAAGGATATCGTATTCCAACTTGAATTACAAAGTATAAATTACAAATATGCTGTTCAACCAGTACACATATATATTATTATATGATACATAAATAAATCAAACTGATGATCTCAATTGCATTTTTTATTTCTATGGTGTGCTTTCACACACTCCCAAGAAAAAGTTTAGAAAAAAAAAATCTCTGCCTCGCAACAGTACCCATAAATAGAAAATATATATATAATAATACATTTGTATTATTTATAAATAAAAAAAATAAATAAATAAAAAACTAAACTTACCCATTTTAATGCTCCAATTTTCGTACATTAATAAATGCAAATAATAAAGTCATATAAAAATATCAAAGCAAATGAAAAATAATTAAAAACTATTAATTATTTATTCATTTTTTTTTTCTTCTATTTGTAAATTCAATATAAAAAAATATGTGAAATATTTTTAGACATTCCTCATAGATATTATCAGATATGAAAACAAAAAATTCTTGGCTTGGTTTTTTTTTTTTTTTTAATAATAATGAAAGAACAATAGTGTTTTTGTGTGTTTCACAAGACCCGGCTTCAATTAATCATTTAAAAAAGTACAGATTTAATTTATTTTTAATTTAAAAAATATATTATTTTTATTTATAGGTATATTATTATGAATATATTATTGTGATTATTATTATGACTGTACTGTATTATTCATTTTTTGGAGTATAAATTTATGAGAAAAAAAATATCTATTAAATGTATTAGTACAAATTATAAATAATTTTATTGATTATTTTATAATGTTCACTATGATTCACAAACTTTAACACTGTTTTATCGTTCAATAATTGTGATTTTATACACTCGATAATTACAAACACACATTTTGTCCATTTTGTGTACAACCCATTTATAAATATATAGTATGTCTTTTATGTATTTCTATAAATCCATAGTAACGACAGCCAGTTTCTCTATAAGAGAGAGTAGCGTAGAGATTTTTTACCCATTTATGAGATTTTTTTTTTTTCTCTTTGAATAATAATCATTCTCTTTAGTTTTTACTCAATGCACTTTGTTAGAACTTGATAGAGAGAGCAAATGTACACAACAGTGAAAGATGAAAAAGAAATTTTATTTTCAATTACATGAATATTGTTGCAAGTAATGATGATTCATTCTGGCCAACTTCAGACCTGATGTCATATTAAAAAAATAATAAAAAAAACAGAGTTTGAGAGAGAGAGAGAGAGAGAGTGGGAGACACTTGGTTAGTTCCAGCTGATATGTCTGATTGTTAAAATTAATAAATAAACATTATAATAACAAGTATTATTTATTTTATTTGCTTATAAATATATTGTGTTGTTGTTTTCTTACAGTATAATGGCGGTGTTATTACGACTTGGGCACTCAAAATTATCACCCTGTGGAGCCATAACAGGATTATGTAAGGTTAGTAATCAATTGTTGAGTTTGATTACTGTTTTGTTGATTAACATTAATTATTTTTGATTTAGAGTGTTAAAAAAACAAGTGTAGGTATTAATCAAGTGGCATGGATTACTGGAAAAGCATTGAGAGAAGATAGACCACCACGTCCAGCTCCATTTGATTGGAAAAATAAATCATACAGTTTTTGGCATGTATGGACAGATTCAATGATTGAAAGAATGGATGATAATTCAAAAATTGTTGTTGTCGAAGGTTTGCCAGGCGCTGGAAAAGAAAAATTTGCTACACAATTAGCTGATGAATTGGAAATGATATATATGCCAGCTCCAACATTTGATGATTATCATATTGATGCATCTGGTTTTGATTATCGTACATTTAATCCAAAACTACCAGATGATGCAAAATTTTATGATGATAAAATGTTTCATGCTGATCCAAAAGGACGTTTATCAGCATCCATACAAATGGGTTATTATTTTTTGCGTTTTAGTATATACATTGATGCATTGACACATGTTTTATCAACTGGACAAGGTGTTGTTTTACAACGTTCACCATGGAGTGACGTTGTTTTTGCAAAATCAATGCTTTCACAAGGTTATATATCAGCTGGTGCATTTGATTATTATAAAAGTTCATTAGCAAACAGTCTTCATCGTTTATTACAGCCACATTTAGTTATTTATCTTGATATACCAGCTGAAAAATCATTGCAAAATATTATGAAACGTGGTAGATCACATGAAGTAAATTCAAAAGGTGTTAATCTTAATTTTCTTCAGGATGTAGAAAAAAATTATAAACAAATACATTTACCATCAATTGCATCACATGCACATATGCTTATTTATGATTGGAGTGAAGAGGGTGACATGGATTTTGTTATTGATGATATTGAAAGCTTAAAATTCGAAGGATATGGAAGAGAGGATACGAAAATGCAAGATTGGAGATTTAGTAGTATTGATTGGATGCGTGCTTACAGAGATATTTATCATAATCAGAAGATGGAATTGATGCAAACAATGATTATATCAAGGCTTGATGTACCAGAACTACTTATGTCTGGTAAAAGTGTAGGAATTCTTAATGAATTAAAAAGCGAGCTGTTTCGAACTGTAAATATATTTTTTTAATTGATTTTTTAAATAATCTAAACTACTTGATAAATATTAAAATTAATTTTTTTTTTCTTGTAGCGTCCAAGCTCTAAATACACTGATGGATATGATCCAGCGGTTAATAATGTTTGGTTCAAGACATCATTTTCAAGAGAAAGTTATCCAAAACGATCTAAACAAATTGAGGGGGCAAAATAAATTTTTAAATCCATCAATATTAGTTTAAAAATAACTAAAAATATATTATAATTAATGTGGAACTTTTCATTGGATTACTAAATATCAGTAGAAACAATACTATCGAAATAAAATTCAAAAAATATTACACATAATTTATTTTGTTATAGGTGTATACATTTATTTCAACTATTGTTTGTATGCCAGTATATCATTATTCATGTTTTGGACAAGGTAACAAACTTTTTCAATACACATTTTATTTTTTTAAACAGTCAATATTACAACATTAATTGTCATACACGAAAAATGACATTCAAGTTGTAATAATCATTCACATTACAATACTGTAATACATCATTATTTTACAATAATTTTATTTATCGTTAAAGAAAATTGTAATAAATAATATTTAAAAAAAATAATAATTAAGGAATGCAATGGTTGATAATAACTTAGAACAGCATCGAGATGGTCTTTAACTATTTATCAGAATTTTAAATCCTCGTGATTATTTTAATGAACACTTGGCTATTTACAATACTGTTAATGAATTTTTTATTTTTGTCTTTTAAAATAACTCAATGATAAGATTGAAATGAATAACATCTTCAACAATCAAATGTTAAAAAAAATTAATTAGGATCAACGAATATATTGTATTATTGATAAATCTTGGTGACATTATTATTATGATAATTAACTTATAACATTTATATTTTTTAATAGTTAAATGGAATCACGTTCAGTAGCATTTTTTGTTTTATAAACTTTACATCGAAAATATTTAATTAATAATTCAAAAATTAATTTAAATTATTTGTCATATATATATTTAGTTATACCAATCAAAACATCAAACCAGCAATTATTTATTTTTTTTAATGATATATATTTTTGTTTGTTATTTTCATGATGATGATTTATTAAGGTGCTAAACTACAGCATGAATTTGTCTTTCTTGCTGTTTTATAAAATGCTTTTGATTGTATACTGAGACCTTCTGATTTGGAAACAAGATCATCAAGTTTTTCACCACGTTGTAGAACAGCCTCCAAAGTACTGTGCTATAAAATTATATTTATCGTTAAAATTGTTATAAATTTTTTATCAATTAAAAATAATTTATAAATTTACCAGTATGATTTTAGTTTCATCGAGATCATTCTGCATTTTAGTGAGTGAATCAGCTTCCTGTGGATTTTGATATTTAGCTAAATATGTATTAATTTGAGGATAATCACTTGTTGCCTCAGTTAAAGTTGGCCAACTGTCAGCTGGATGTTTTGCTGCAAATTCATCAAGTACTTTTGTCAAGAGTGTATGTGACACACGATTTGGATACTCATGATCTGATATCAATACACCAGCCAAACTATCACTACGTACATAAACATGACACATGTATTCTCCTTCTTTTACACTTTGTCTTGAAGCAGTTTGTGTTCTTTCAACAATAGTCTTACTGACAAATCCCATAAACTCTTTGACACTTCCTCTTTGAAAATATGAAAAGGATTCAACATCAAATGCTTTTTTTAATGCAGTTGCTGATACTGGCCCTTTGTACAACACTGTCAATGCATACAACTTGACCATTTTGATGACTTTCTGCAAACATATAAAGTACGTGTTTTAATATTGATACCAATAAATTCATTTAATTTATATATTAATGTTTTAAACCTTACTGATAATCAATTTAAAAACTTGAAATAATTATTGAAATTTTACTGTGACAATACAATAGTTGTCAAAAGAGTGAGTAATAAAAATATTCAATTGATTTTTAATATAACTTTGACATTGTTTTAGCCCTTCACAGTTATAATAAATTATTATTTAGTTGCTGATTTATTTAACAGACAAATATCACAATGCAATATTGCAAAAGGAAGATATTTTATTATAAGTGAGTAAAAGTGAGTAAAAGCAAATAAATATTTAATCTACTTGAGAAAATGACAGCAAACGATTGAACGTTGCATTAGACATTTTAGCCATCTGGGACTTTAGCCTGCATAGTACATATTTTTTATTTCTTTTTGACAATTGTTTTGACGGTGTTTTATCAGACAATTTTTTAAGATATCCGGTGCACTTTTATCTATACTTGTATTGCAAAATATTATTGTTTAAGATAGTTAATTATTTATAATTAAAAAAATGGCATTAACAATTACAAAATTATGTGGTGTATTTGTTAAATATAGAACAGTTTGTAGATACCGAAAAATTCAATTAAATAAGGTTTATAAGTTAAATTAAATTTGCATAACCTATGATTAATATGTTGATAAAATTTTTTAATACTTTTATATTTTAGATATCAGCAATAAACTTTTCAATAAAATCAAATTTACCAGAGACTGAAGAAGATGATAAATCAATAAAAGCACCAATTGGTGATGGTAAATATTTTAAATCAGTGGATCAAGCTATATTAGATATTCCAAATGGAGCAAAATTACTTGTCGGTGGATTTGGTCTTTGTGGTATACCTGAAAATTTAATAAATGCATTATTAAAAAAAGGATCAAATAATCTTACTGTTGTATCAAATAATGCTGGTGTTGATGATTTTGGTTTGGGTCTTTTATTAAATGAAAAACGTATAAAACGAATGATATCATCATACGTTGGTGAAAATGCTGAGTTTGAAAGACAATATCTTGGTGGTGAACTTGAAGTTGAGCTAACACCACAAGGAACACTTGCTGAAAGAATAAGAGCTGGTGGTGCAGGAATTCCAGCATTTTTTACACCAACTGGTTTTGGTACAATTATTGAAGAAGGTAATGTCATAATAAAATATGATAAAGATGGTAATCCTGAGATATCTGGTGAACCACGTCCTGTACAAAATTTTGATGGACAAAGTTATATTATGGAAAGGGCTATTAAAGGTGACTTTGCATTAGTTAAAGCATGGAAAGCTGATAAAGCTGGTAATTTAATATTTCGTAAATCAGCAAGAAATTTTAATGAAGTTATGTGTAAAGCAGCTAAAGTAACAATTGTTGAAGCTGAAGAAATACTAGAAATTGGACAAATTGATCCAGATAATGTTCATGTACCTGGTATTTATGTTGATAGAATAATAAAAGGTACAAATTATGAAAAACGTATGGAAAAAATTAAAACAAAAACTGCTGTTAAACCAAAAAAATCAACACCAGCAAGTAAAGCACGTGATAGAATAATAAAACGTGCTGCACTTGAATTTAAAAATGGAATGTATGCTAATTTAGGTATTGGTATGCCAATGTTGGCTAGTAATTACATACCAAAAGGTGTTAATGTTACGTTACAATCAGAAAATGGTATACTTGGTCTTGGTCCATTTCCATCAGAAGAAGATATTGATGCTGATTTAATTAATGCTGGTAAAGAAACTGTTACTGTATTACCTGGTGCATCATTTTTCAGTAGTGAAGAGAGCTTTGCAATGATTCGTGGGTATGTAATAAAAATAAATAATTTAAATTAACAAGAAAATAGATTAAAAATAATAATTAATTAATGGAATTTAGAAATCATATTGACTTGACAATACTTGGAGGAATGCAAGTATCACAACATGGAGATTTAGCCAATTGGATGGTACCTGGATCAATGGTAAAAGGCATGGGTGGAGCAATGGATCTTGTTTCAGCATCAAAAACAAAAGTTGTCGTTACAATGGAGCACACAGCTCGTGATGGAAGTCCAAAAATTGTTGAAACTTGCAATCTACCAGTTACAGGTAAATACAACAATCAACAAAAAATTTATTATGTATCATTGTTTTAAATATATTTACATTTTATACTTAAATAGGCCAACAATGTGTTGATATGATTATCACGGATCTCGCTGTTTTTGAAGTGATAAAAGGTGAAGGTTTGAAACTCATTGAACTCGCACCAGATGTCGAAATAAGTGAAATTGTTAGTTCAACTGGTTGTGAATTTTCTGTTGCTGATGACGTAACAGTTATGGGTCAAGTTGATGACGATAAAAGCTAAAATTTATTATTTTTTCTTTTTTGGATTTTATTTTGTTTTGTTTAATTCTTTTTACTTGTATCATACAATAAAAAAATTTGTAATTACTTGCAAATTATCAAAAAGACAAACTAATTGAGTTTTAAAAATTTTATTTTTTAACGAAAAACAAAAAAAAATAAATATATAGGAGAAACGGGTCGAAAATAAACAGAGTGTCTAAAATGTTTTTTTAAATGTAATTTTTTTTTTGTTTTTAAATGCTCGAGTGAGCCGAGTCAGTTTAATTTTGTTTAATTCAATAATTCATATATCTTTTGTGTAAAGAAATGAAAAACAAATTATTCATTCACATTATCGATGTTTTGTAATTTTTTTCATAAATTATAGTTAAATAAATAATTTTATTTTCATATTAAAATTTGAATTTGTTTTTCATTGAGTTTAATTAATTTTTTAAATAAGTGAAATATTATTTTTATAAAAAAAATTCATTTTATTTTCAAGATTGTACACATTTTCGTTTTTGATAAAAAAAATAATTAAAACACGATTAAATAAATAAATAAAGTCAAATTTTTATTAATTATTAATTTTAAAACATTGAACAAACAATGAGACATCATTTTCAATTTTATTCATATATAAGTTGATTGAAAACGATTAAATCCATCTATATTTTCTAAGGATGTTTTTCGTTTTTATTAAAAAAAAACATTAAAATACAATTAAATAAATAAATAAAGTCAAATTAATATAATCTATATGTTAATTTTTATTAATTATTAATTTTAGAACATTGAACAAACAATTAGACATGATTTTCAATTTTATTCATATAAAAGTTGATTAAATAGGGTAAAATCCAACTACATTTTCAAGCGAAAATTTGGA
>JAPYYR010000328.1:0-80133 GCA_030523065.1 Aphidius colemani
ATTGGACAATCAAAAATAGTACCAACAGCAAAGGGTTATCGTCGTCCACCATTAATGAAACTTGAAAAAAAATTAATTACAATGAAAAATGTTGTTGTTGTACGTGTTGATGAATATAAAACAACAAAAAATTGTAGCATTTGTAAGCACGAAGCCATTGTAAGTGTAGCTGGACATCGTTATACTTATTGTCCACACTGTAAAATTACATGGCATCGTGATATAAATGCTGCAAGAAGTATTGGTAAAATAGGATTATCATTTTCTGGTATTAATCCAAATGATCCACCAAGTAATTATAATGCGTTTAATCGTACTGGGTATGTATTATTCAATTAATCCTTATTCGTTCATTTATTTAATTAATTAATTAGTAATTACTCATACATTACTCTATTTTTTTATGTTTCAGACAATCAAAAAAATAATTATTATCATCTCACTCACTCATTGATCGATATTTATTTTAAAAAAATACAATACACGAAAATGAGTGTCCGCGATTGATATTGTTATCAACATTGGCGTTACCAGTACTAAATAGTAACGTGTGTCTTCGGACTTGGTTTGAAATATTACCACGGCAACGGGAAATGAGAAAAGCAAGCGAGAAAAGTGGTGATATATATATATTGATATAACATTTATAAATATAAAGTGAGAATATACTTCGTATGTGTGTGTGTGTTTGGCCATGTAAATACAAACGATGAATACATAAGCCTTTTCTTTGGATAAGAAAAAAGCGACAGGGTCAAACATTCAATATACAAAATCGATTATCAAAATATATACATAGCTCTCGATGAAGACTAAAATGTCTGACCCTTTCTTTAATATATGGATACAGGGTGAATAGAACAACATTGCAGTGAGTCAACATTTGTAAAATACAAGCGAAATTCAATTTGTTTCAATTCAATGACACACACAAGTGCAGCTAACAATGAAATAACTCAAAATAATAATTTCTTCTTTTACTTTTTGCACATGAAATCCAATACCTATTCATTCAATTTTTTTTATTTTTTTCCATAACAATGTATATATACATTTGATACAAAGTATTATATCAATGAAAGTTTAAAATTTCAATCGTAATATTCACTCGAAAGTTTTTCAATTCAATTGATAAAATTAAACTCAATTTTTAAGAATAAAAAGTTTTTGAATTTACATTGACTACTAATTCTAATAAAAAGTTTTTAAAATTTGACTTTTGATCACTAATAGCCAATGGAAAATAATCCAAGCAGCAACTACAGTTGAAAATTGAGTTTGTTTTTCCTTTATTTTTTTTCAAGAATGTGAATTGAGTCCTCAGAGTATTACCGATTGGTGCAGGTAGGTTAATAAAAGTTGAGAGCAGGATATAGAAATATACCAGAGGATGAGACGTTTTAATATGAAAAAAGAGCAAAAAAAAAAAAAAATAAGAAATGGTTGACTATGTCGACGTTGTTTTAAACAAAAATCGCCGTGAGACTTGGATCCCCTTTTAGTTTGGAGCAACAAAAATGTGGATCAGTCTAGAAAATATGAGGATGCAAAGAGACAAGGGAGGAATAAAGCAAAGGAAGCCTCAAGAAGATGCACGTCTCCGGGGGTATAAAAAGAAAACAAAAAACAAAAAAAGAAAAAGGGTAAAAGCAAAGAGTGAAAGAGGAAGAACATAAAAATAAAAAAATCTATACAGTGAGTACTGAATTCAAGCTCTGCATATTCAAGCCGCTAGATGCTCGGAGCTTTTCGCTGAGTGAAAAACGACGTAAAAGTAGAAGAATAAAGTAGAAAAATCTTACATTATGTCATCCAGAAAAAGAATTTATAATTTTCACAACTGAAACAAATTGTTTTTACATTTTTATACCAATTTTTTTTTCATTTTTCATTCATTTTCAACGTGTTTTTTTTTATCTTTACTTTTGTATAAAAATTGCAGTTACTTATCATAATCATATTATTTTTTCAGTTGAAATTTTCAATAAATCGAACTTGTACGCATTGTGAATTGCAAACAGATGAGAAAAAGGAATTTAAAAAAAAGTCAGAATGCCTGGTCTCGATTGGATAAATTGTATATATATCTGTGTAAATATATCAAACGTATTTGTATATAACGGATATTTCTGGAGAGTAGACGGAGAGTGTTTTTGCGCTGGAGTGTCTGGATATACTGGAAAACGGTACAACGTCTTTTATGCTTGAATGATTTTATATATCGATGATAAAAATGATCTGGCTACTGGAAAATATACACGACGTGTTATTCGACAATCGACATTCACATTTTTCCATCACTCTAATAAATTTATATTGACAATATTTTTTTATTCTATTTATTTATTTGTGTGTCTAGAAAAATTTCATTTTTCATTCGATTTGCATATACTTTTTTCGAAAAAAAAAAAAAAAAAACTGTCCAACTTTTATTGACACCGGGCATCCAACAACTGACAATGAAAATATTATACCAACTTGGTATGTAAATTATTGTAAACTTTTCCGTAAAATCAATTGAAAGTCCGACACCCTTGGAATTGAATGCACTTTAGTTTGTGAAAACATTTTCTGATTATAGGCAAAAGGCAATTTGCTTATTCCTGTTCAATTTTGAAGAGCCGTTTTAAACTTTATATATATACCATTTTTATTTTTTTTTATCTTTTACTATTTCATCTTGATTTACGGTAAATTCATGCGTTTTCTCCTTTAACTTTGAGGGTTTTAAGAAAACTTGGAAAAACAATTGTTCGAGGATATAATTTAAAGCGTGTCTGGTCATAAACTCTTCAAACAATATTAATGATTTACTTTTAATATTTATGCTCAAATTTAAATTATTAATTATTATTGAAAGAAGAAAAAAAAAAAAAAAAAAAAAAAAACTCTGCACATATTAATTACATAATTTACAGCTCAATCTAGAGATATAATTAGCATAAATTACAGTTCAATAGGAGATGATGGAGTATATTTACTGATCAATGGTTCTGCTGCTAAGTAATTTTATCAATCTGTAAATCACATCATATGCATTAATGCTTCGAATGGATTATATATTAGTCGAACTGATTTGACAATTGCCAAATCCTTACACAGAGTATTCAAGTTTAATTATGCTGCGAGGGAAATTCTATATGATTTAATGAAAATGTTTTGTGTTTCAAACATAAACACATCTCTAATGTATATTTGTAAGCTGTTTTTTTTCTCGATTATTTTGTGTGAATAATTCAACGTATATTATCTCTGTTTATCACAAAATTTTACAATGAAAAGCTGCAACATGAAATTATTGACATTCAAAGTTGCCATAGGCAATGTGAGATAATTCTGAAGCTGCAATTGTGACAATAAATCGATACAAAATGGTTTTGAATGCAGGAAGGATCAAACAGACTGAAATAATGTTTCTCAGATCTTTGTGGCACTAACAAGAGATATGATTATTAAACACAGTATGCACACAAGTCAGTGAGAAATCTAGCTTCGTCAAATAGTAGGCAAAATAATATGTATCCTCATATTAAAGCAAATTTCAAACTGAGAAACGTAGTTTACCCTAAAATTTATCATCCAAACTAATAATTGTTTGCATGTATAATTTTATGTGCATATATGCATTTGAATCATTATGCAATGTAAATTTATTTTTTATTTTTTCAAATAAAATAGACAACAACAACAACAACAAGTGTTAAATAGAAAAAAAAAAAAAAAATGAAAAAGAAATTCTATTTATTTTGTGATAAAAATAAATCAATTTTCTAAAATATTTTAAACTTTAATTTGTTGCTTGAATAATTTTTAATGAAAATATTATTTGTATTTTGTACGATAGACGAAAGTCAAAGAAGAAGAGGTCAATGGTCTTTCAACGACAAAAAACTTGTACACAAACTAATATCGTATTACATTGTATATGGCTTCTATTCCCCTAGACGCAAGTATTCAGTAAAATCTCATTTACAAGCAGATCCCGTGACGTTAAAATAAAAAATAAAAAATAATAACAACATAAATATATGAATACATAAAAAAATCCAAAGAATGAATGGTTAGTTGTCCCGTTAATGAGCAGACAGACATCCTTATTTTTTATTTTTTATTTTTTATTTTGATCTAGCCATGTGCCTAGCAATAGTCACATCATGGCATTCCCGCCCTATTTTTATTTCCTCTACACATCCTGCATAATATCTACGAATCCCATTTTAAAAAAATAATATTAAATATCATAAATAACGAAGGAGGAACAGGAATAGATAAAATATCAAAAAAATAAATAAACACATGCACCATATGCATTTGACAATCAAGAGCATCTAATTAAAATTTTCCTTCATAAAAAAAAATACGTAGCTACCATTAAAAAACATCAGATAATAAAAGATATTTCAAATGTAAAATGGATTAATAAAAAAAATTGAGTCCTTTAAATTTAAATAAAACAGAACAATCATATGCGGATGATAATAAATGCAAACTAGGCAAGGTGGTAAATGCGTGTGTATATTTTTTGCATGATACGAAACGCGTACAAATTTTAAGTACATCTCTGGATGGTATTCTCAGTGCAGAAGCCATTAGAAAATTTGCTCGATAAAAATAAAAAAATATAAAACGAGGGGATGAAATGATTCCCCCGTGTGTGAATCTCTCTTTCTCCGTGTCGCTCTCATAACACCCAAGAGTTTTACGTGCACAAAATAAGACAAGAAAAAGAAGATTACCCCTGTGATACTTGCGGTTCATATCTGCATTTGGTTTTGCACCATTGCACACTCGCACTATTACTGTATGCATATCAAGGCATAATCACAAAATCGCTTTTACAATAGCAGTAATTTAATTTATATTTTTTTATTAAATGATATCTGAGTGGGTGTGTCTAGCGTGGCCTCGTTAAATAATTGCTACATATTTTATAATATTTTTCCTTTGGGATAAGCTTGTGCGTGCAACCACTGATCATAAAAAAAAAAAACTCAGGTATATTTAACTGGTAGAATTATTTACCTATCCTCGTCATTCGCACTTGTCAGATGGCTGGCGTAACCTTTCTTTCCTTCCTGCTGTTTTATATCCTCACCTCAAATTTATTATTCAATTCCATTAACGTCCGGCTTCATTTTACGCAAACTATATGTTAAAACATTTTTATCCTAAATATAGACTAACTGGACTCTTTTGGAACAACAAAGTAAAGACAGTATCGTTTTATAACTTTTGGTTTTTTATTCTATTTTTTTACTCATTTTCTTTATACTCAACTTGCTGGCAATATGTTTTTCTATTTTTTTTATCTATTTTATTTCTCATTTACGTTTTATCCTTAACCGCAGACAATAAATTACGGAAATAAATAAAAAATCGATATCACTATAATTGACTGAACAGATAATCCGTTCATTTTTAAATTTTTTAAAAGCATAAAATACATTATTCAATTATACAAGGAAAATTGCAATCAATTTTAGTGGAAAAATAAATTTAAATTTGTTTTTTATTTTATTTATAAATATAAAATGGTAATTAAAATAAAATAATAATTTATGATCATGCGGGTATTTAGTTTTTTTCATTATTCAATTATTGATTGTTTGTAGCTGGAAAAATGAAATAAATTTTTAATTGTTTTTGTTTTTTTTTGAAATATATTTTTCATGTCCATCAAGATAATACGTTTGTATTAACGGTGAAAAAAAAAATAAAATAAAGATAAATGAGAATGCTGTGAATAATGTACCAATTTATAGTTCAATTCTGAGGGTTATTTGTATCAATCGATAAAACCCTTGACCGAGTTTGTTACTTTTTATACTGTGCGATGTAATCGTGTGTCCACTATAACGACCCACTTACGAGAAAAAATAAAATTTTTCTAACGAATAAATTACAAATGGCGTCATTCGTAGTAAAAGAAAAAAAAAATAAACATTTGCATGCACATAATTTACTACATTAAATTATTATTATTATTTTATAAAACATTTTTCTTGCGACACTTTGCTCGTGCAACAAAATTATGAATTAATTATATTTCCATAAAAATTATGATATAAAAACTTTTTAATATAATAAAATACAGTTTTAAAAGAAAAAGGAAAAAAAAGGATAAATTTTTAAAAATAGATTATAGGTTATGTAGTTAAATATTTCATCAAAAATTAATAATGAATAAAGTTGATGCAAATTTTAAGTTGATTTTTTTCTCTTATCACTCGACACTTTTACTTCCGGGGATTTTAGTTGATCGTATAAATGACCTCGCTTTTTCCGCCGGATATTCTGATTTGTATCATCAGGCATATTTACATTTTTGTTCCCCTCTTTGCAATATTCATTCATCTCGTGTTATCATAGATAAACAAGTTGAATTATTAATTATTTCTTTTTTTTTCTAACCGCACCTATCAGGCGGCCCAATATTACGCTGATAATTAAATAATAATTCGCATAAATACCCGCTGTTTGTTTGGCAAACACAACTAAACATACGCAAAGAAAAAAAATTAATTATGGATATTCATAAAAGCACACAAGAAGGCATTATTATTTTTTATTTTTTCACGAGGACAACAATGATCGAAGCCATCACCTCTGCGTTAGGGCGTTGGATCAAAAATGTTTACGAGCACATGCCTTCACGGCAAATTATTACATCGCACGAATAGCCTATAGCAATAACTCTTGTCCCAGAAGAATGAAAAAAACATTAAACTTCATATAATACATGTAATAAAAAAATAATAATCTAAATGAAATGAATTAACAGAAAAATAAAAAAACATTTAAATACTCGAGGGTAAATGGATCCTTGAGAAATTAGTCATTTCATTAATGTAATTTTCAATTTATTTTTTATCCAGAAAATTTACAGATGTCACACTAAACCCTCAAGAGAATTATTGGATAACAATTAAGACTGATGAATAAAATGAATGAAAAAAAAAAAAAAAAAAAAAAAGAAAAAAAAAAAAAAAAAAAAAAAAAAAAAAAAAAAAACGATGGTAAAAATTTTACGACATTGACAAGTGTTAACAGCAATCATGTGATCTTTTGGCCTTTGTAAAATAGTTTTGCACTTTACGACACCACTAATTTTCAAATTCCATCAAACCGTTCATTTTTCATTACAAAATTTATCATAAAAAAAAATTTTCTTGGTCAAAATGAGCAAAAAAAAAAAAGGATCATTTATTGAATTGACAATTAAAATACCTCCATCAAGCCAACGACAAAAATATATCTAAAATTTGACAATTAACACAGCTGTTTATATCCCGTTAAAAATTCAAACTGTTCCACTATAAATTTATCCCGTTTAAATAGTTCCGTTTTTTTTTCATTTTTGCAAACATCATTTTACGGCTGACAGTATAAATTGGTTTTAAAATTTTTTTTTCATCAAAATGTTATGGCTTTTTTCATGAGAACAACAACAATAATACTTTAATGCTCTGCAATCATCAATAATTTGTACAAAACCATTGGATTCTTTTGTCGAAAAAGAATTCGCATAAAATTAAGTTCCAAGAAAATAAATTAACATTGCAGTAGTAATTGATATGCCAAATGATCCTTCATAAAAGTAACAGTAAAATAATTATTAAAATAAGCCAAAAAAAAAATTCTTCAAATTGATAGATTATTATTTTGTTGCATTTCAAATTTTTTATAATCCAAACAATTGCAGTAAAAAAATAACCACAAGTACATGCAAATGAAAAAAAAGGAAAAATGAATGATAAAAAAATTTGCTTCCAGATCATTAGGCATTTAAGCGACAGTCGCATTGATTCAGTGTAGCCAGAATGAAGTATAAAGTAAATGGAAAGTACAGTATATACTCAAAGTAGTTTTTGGATGTACTTCCTGTATTGTTAGAGAGTGTAGAGTAACGGAAGAGAGAATTGTAGTAGTTAAAGTTGTAACCGCAAAAAGCCTTTTTCATCGTTTAAAAGCGGAAAAGTCAGAGTGCAGAACGCGCCAAGCTGCTACAATTTTCTAAAACCATTTTAAAATATAAAATATACCCGAAGAGTGAGATAGCCAAGATGAAAGTTTAATATTTGTAAAGAAATTTCAATTTTTTTTCAACGATATAATGATAGCTTGAACTGTCATTGTTGAAATTAGATATGTTGTTGTGAGTTTGCCGCCTCACATATAGTCACATGGCTTCGCTGTAATTAGTAATTAGTAATTATCCAAATTATACGAAATCCCTGGAGCAACAAAATAGAGTTGGACAGTCGAAGTTTATAGGTACTTTTGCAATGTCGTTGTGTCTTTAAATTTAACGTGCGAGTTTAAACTTTACAATGATTTTCATGCTAACCCGTATGGCAGAAAAAGTTTATAATTTGTGGCTGCAATTCAAGTGACTTGTTCGTTCACAAAGTAAACTGAACCATTGAATATAATTTTGCTATCTTTTCTCATTCTTAAATCAGCTAGTGCAGCTATCAAGCCGCAAGTATATAAACATTTATTCAAATAACACGTGAGCTAGACTCTTATCTGACGTAAAATTACATATTCGTTTCAAAAATTTTGCTGCTATTTCTTCATCATTATTGACAAATAAATTCATCTGGAAATTTATTTGTTATACTTATTTTAAATTTGTTGGCATATGTTGATCACAAATCTTGCAATTTCATCTCAACAAAGGGAATTTATCAAAGCGATATATATTTCATTGGTTGCTTATCGCGATTAATCCATCGATAAAAAGACACTCCCGCATGACTTCTCACTTTTACGAACGACTCCTGGGAGCTCATGTCTTATCCCGGTTTTTTTAGATTTTTTCTTTATCCAAGTAAGAAACTAAGTAAGCATCTGCAAAAGTCATTCCAACAAAACGTGACTTAAATTTTCCGTAAAACTTTTTAGATTTATTATTATGTCAATTTGTTTTATTTTCATTATTTTCTAATTCATTTTTACTTTTATTTTTGAATCATCTATTTAAGGTATTGCTACATTTTCAACATGATCACATGATATTTGCAAAATACAAAATACGTTTACGTGTTTGCGGTTCATAAAAATTTATCTTTTTCGCATGCAACAAAAATAAATAGGTAAAAAAATTAAAGTGCGTTTCTATCAGCAGTTAATGTATATATTTGTGAAAAAAAAAAAAAATATAATATATATTAAATTGCATCAACACATATACACGAATCAAGGGAACAACAGCGATGAAATAAAATTAAATTGCAGCAATAATTAAGCCGGCAATTACTGCAATGATATCATCTTGATGAATAAATATTTGAAGAATTAAGATATCATTGAAAATATTACTCAAGTATAAAGCTAACAATATTATTAATGCACATGATGGATGATATAATTTCAAGAAATTACATTACGATGAATAAGGGCGTTAAAAAATATATATTTACATTTGATTTTAGTACATACTTTTGGTATATATTTGAGGTATATCAGTGTGGTAACGCTCGATAAGGCGTGGCTAAATGTTGGTGTTATTTTTCATCATCATCATTGACAGCTTCAGTGTGTTTGTGTCTAAATATTTTAGCTAATTTATTTGAGTGTCTGTGTGTTTGTGTATACAATGATAATGTATATTATGGCAATACTTTGTGTTTGTTATAATTATATTGTTCATTGACACGCAAACCCGACAATCGTCTCGAAAAACTTATCAATCACGCACATATTTTTTCCCCAAAAGAAAATATCTGTATATATTTTTTTTTAATACCATTTATATTTATATATTCAGAAAATTGCACTTGTGAAATCATACATATTATCAACTTTTTTGTTTGCAAATAATTTGAATGTTTTCTCATTTCTAACTCGCGTGTTTTAATCTATTTGAATATTTTTTTTTTGCCATTATAATTATTATTTTTACAAAATATATTGAATAAACTATTTTTTTTATTTTTATTAATTTAAAAATCACTTAAAAATATACTGAATTTTCATAACCACGTATTACGTTGAAAAATGAATCATTGAATATATTAAAACGAAATGTATGTTTACGCAAGTAATAAAACATTTTGCACAAGTACTTTCTCGACACGAGCGATAAGTAGCTGTATTAAAAAGAAAAAAGGCCTGCTGTAATAGTCAATTTTTCTAGCATGAAATAGGCGTGAATTTTAATGCCGTAATTTATTTTTATTATTTCAAAAATAATTTATATAATTTTTCAACAAAAAATTTGCTATATATTCTGTAGGTGAATATAAATTATTAATAAGATATACACAAGGCATAGTTGGTTGTTCAAGTTTCATATGCTGCACGTACAACAACGACCAGATTTATTCGCCTGAAGGGATAAACGACGAGGTTTATATTCTCTCTAGCTCGTTGATCATACACACAAAAATATAATTACATGGTACACCAAAGGAAAAGATATATATCAAAAATCACCGGTATATACTGAGGAATAAACTCATATCGATTTTGTACTCAAATTATTTATTATTCACAATATCGCCACAACAAACACCAACGCAAATTCTGAATATTTCATAAAAAAAAAAAAACATTACAACGAAAAATAAAATATATAGATAAACCAGCGATTCAAATCATCACTATGAATTTTTTTTTCCATCATGAAATTTACATTACAAAGATACATGAAAATTTTTGTGATGAAAAATAAAAATTATCATTCAAAAAAAAAAATATATATATTTGAATATAAATAATGGCATACGTGTCTCGGCAATTAAATAGCGCATGAATGATCAAATTTTCATAATCGTAATGATCCTATCATTAAACTTGCACCCCATAAAATTCTCTCAATAAGGGTTGCATATAATTAAAGTGAATATATGTTATCCCCTTCAGTTCAATTACTACACAGCGTCAATTTTATTAGCTGGAAATACATGTAAACAATGGGAATTATATTTTAAAATTGCATTTTTTTATATTCATTTGGCAGTGTGTGTGTGTAATGTTTGAGCGAATTAATTTAATTTTGGAGTGAGGTGTATTTTCGTTGATGAAAATGTGTCGATTACCAAAATCCAGTGTTGAAATAGAGGGTGTCATGTGCATATAATTTATGGCTTTTAAATAATTCAAGTAACGCAAGGTGTTGTTGTCAAGAAGAGATTTAGTGTTAAATTTTTAAATGTGTTATAATGCATCTTGTAAATCCGAGTGAAAAGTGTATCACTTTGAAGATAATACGGTCGCTGTGTGAAAAATAAAAATAATAATTTCAAAATGAAAATTATCTAGCGGAAAGAAATTGTTTTGCTTTCGTATTATCAAGTGACAATATATTTATGTGCAGTAAGATTATTTGTCAAGTTAATTTTACAAATAAATTAACGAAAAAAACTAATTTAATTTCATGTCGGTTCGTTTTTTATTTTTATCATTACTATTGCTATTATTATTGTTGTAAAAGAGAATAAAAATCACAGTAAATTAATTTTAAAATGATTAGACTTCCAGGTGCATGTAGAAAAACAAATTAAAGAAATTGTGGACACCAGGGTAAAGAGAAACTCAGTATGTATAAGAGAATTATGTTCCAGGATGTCACGGGAGATTCTAACAAAACGCAGGGACCAGCTGAAATATATATATGTATAAATAAAATCAGGGGTCAGAGAGAATAAAAAGTGGATGGAAATAAAAGACTAAAAAAGAGGAAAATAAAATAAAAGAAGGGTAAAAAAAAATGTCACACTAACAAGTGAAGAGGAACGAGTAAAATTCGCTGTGACAAGAGGGAAGAGATGTTCACAAAAAAAATAAAAATAAAAAAAAACTCGGTTGTATATAAACATTTTTTTGTAGATGTGAATGTCATGTAACAATTTTTTCAAGTTGTTACTACAAAATTGGAGCATATAAATTGTAAACTCGTTGGGTGGCTATTATATCCACGAAAAATTATCGTTTTGCCGTTTCCGGATGGTTTTTAAGCATCCATTAACATCCGCTCTAACAACTGCCGAGATTTTTTTATTTTCATGTGAAAAATAGACACAAGAAGAAAAGTGAATATCACTTGAGAGAATAAAAGACCACACACAGATCAATTATTTTATTTTTTTCCACCGAGTCATTGAGAGTATATTAAAGCCTTGAATTTCTTCTCGAAATACATTTCCAAATGACTGATCGCCAAGTTTTTAAATAAAATAAAATAAAATAAAAATTAAAATGACAAATAAAATTAACGAGATGAGACATTTCATTTACTTTAAAAATTACAAAATGAAAAAAAAAAAGTAATAAATATTAATAAAAATGCAAATACTTTATATATTCAGTTTGAAATATATATTTTTCCGAGCTGAATATTATTAAAATGTTTGAATTCTTTGGAAGATGAAAATAGTGAAAAATAGGTTGAATGTGTGATGCTTGTTTAGGTACATGAGGAAAACTCATGAAGAAAAGTTGTATGGTGACCAAAGAAGATAGATGCACATAAGCCTGTTATGTCGTATAAAAAACATATGCAACTTCTTTTCATGGCTAAAAATATTTGATATACCTATAGAGGCAAGTTTTATATATTTATTGTGAAGATGTTGGATACTTACACATGTCTGCACAAGAAGGCGACTTGATAACCGTCCGTTGTGTGAATATAATACGATACATTTAACATTCAGCCATGTTTCCTTCAGTTAAAAAAAAAATATATACATACAGTATGTAGTGTAGGGGTATTAATATTCTTACAAGGGTGCAATGCCTTTTACAAGATGATGACGCAAGCTTTAAACCTACAAGGTGTTTGAAATATTATCACTTGTAAATCACGATTTTTACTATTTCCCTTTTGCACTAAATCAAGTAGAAGAAAAATTTTATATTTCTATTGAATGTGGATTTTTAAATGCCTCATTCATTGGGATACTTAATCTTTTTGTTTATTAATTTTATTTGGCATTGCAGAAAAAAAAAAACAATCATCAGCATAAACCAGTATGGGAGAATCAGCTTTCATTTTTACCTGACACTCGAGATATTGTTAACACAACAACATACAAATTAACATTGTGTATTGTCTTTTTTTCATGTTTCTTTTTTACATATTTAATGACTTTTTGTTATTTGCTTGTAAACTTGGGTGGACACTGAATAAAATCCTTCAGATGAGTATTTTTTATTGTACAGATGAAATGTGAGAACAAAATCAGAGTCTAGTGTTACGACAGTATTTTATTTTTATAATTTAACTATCGTTATTGTTATTACTTCTATTGAAAGGTGAGAAAAAAAAGTGTATTTATGCCTTTTTTTTTTTTAGATAAATAAATAAAACGGAAATGTAAACAATTTATGATGACGATTATAATAATTTTGATTAAATAAGAAGTTGTAAAAATGTCAGGGTTATATATTCTATTTTTATTATGAAAATAATTAGTTAATAACTTTAATCATAAATTAAAAAATAATTTATACGTTGTGTATAGCTACTGTGGAAATTTTTAAGTCATCAAAAATTCTTTGACTCGTTTGCTAAATACCATTGGCTATTTATTTTGCATTATGTATCCTTGGTAAAACTTGTTGCATCAGCAAATATTCAGAATTTTCAACAGCATTGCTTTTACTTCAGTAAATTGCTAATTTATTTAATTACCTGACATTTGATTTATTAATATTTTTTCTCTTTCCAAGTATCAAATTTTCATTTTATTAAAATATCAAATTACAATTTAAATATAATAAAAACAATTAAATTAAAAAATTAATAAAAAAAAAATATCAATTAAAATTTTTATAAATATAAATTATTAATTATTCATAGAGAAAAGTAATTTAAAATTTGATATCGAATATAATGACTATTATTTTGAAATGAAATTAAAAAAAAAAACAAAATTTCACAATTTAATTGGTCCAATTATGATGCCGAATATACAAAAAAAAATGAAAAAAAAAAATGATACGTTTAAAATAAAATTAAAAAAAAAGTTGATAAATAAAAATAAAAGGAGGTAAAGTATTTCACCAGTTGTAAATATATATTTTCACAATGTTGATATGAGTATAGAAAATTAATTTCCCTGGGGGGTTTGATGGCTCATTTGACATTCTGAGTTGAAATGCCACGAGGACAACGAGCTACAACAACAACGACACGCGGCGTTTCAAATAGACGTGGTGTGTATGTACACACATGTATTGTATTTATCTACAAAGATGAAAAGATGGATGGTTGTTCATTTGGATATCGAGATACATAGTTTCTATATATTTTGCAAGGCGTTGTCCTCGGTTAAATTGCAAGCAAGGCCTGCACACGCTCCGATACGCTCATCGATTTAATGAAATTTACAACATGACACACAAACACACACCTATAATTTAATATGATCATGATGAAACAGCCATATGTATACAACAATTGTCTCTGATTTATATTCAATGTCCATGTCACGAGAAAATATGATTTTTATTCAACAAATTACGAAATTAATTATTTTCAATTATTTAAAATTTACATTGACAAAAAAAAACATCGTATCTTCCAATAGACCAAGTAAAAAATGTTATTATCTATCAGAAAAAACTGTTGGAATAATTTTTTTATTCATTATTATTATTATTTTAATTAACATTCCAACAATATAAACAATGGCTTAGTATTTTTGTTTATTTTTTTTTTAAATATTTAGGAATTTGCCTACACAGGATTTGCCTCTAATCAAAATTCACTTTCACGGATGCGCTATGCTGATTAAGTTTCGAATGTTTTTATTCATTATTATCATATAATGTCGCTCGCGTTTATATAAATAAATATATTTTTTTATATTTTATATTTCTTATATTGCCTAATAATATTTTATTAAATTCATAATAATAATTCATTGCTTGTTGTGAGAAAAAAATTAATAATATATGTGAAAAAAAAATTTATTTTCTAAAATCACAATGGAATTTCATTGTAAAGGCTTTTTGAAAAATTTTTTCATCTAAAAAATGTATATTTATTTTGAATATTGTGTCAAAAATAACTGCAAATGATAATGGAAGTTTGAAAAAAAATACACAATAGTTGCATAAATAATTGGATGTTGAAAAATAAAATTAAAAGATGAAAAATGATGTGAATAGTGATGGTAGTGAAGAATGGAAATTCAATAAATATCCGTATATAAATTCAAGTTCATTGAAATATATTATTTATACAGAGGAACTTTATGAAAATTGAATAAAATAAAATTGAATTTTATTGAATTTTGATGATGACAATTTTGTATGCCCAACAGTACGAGTGTTGCATTAAAAATCAAATAAAATATAAAATTTACAAAGAAATTTATATTCCCATTAACTAGACGCATGCGAATTTAAAGTTTCATAGATAAATATAAAAATATTTTAAATTTCAATCAATCAAAGTACAGTGTTTGTTTTTTTTTCGCGAGATGAATTGTACTTCGCGAGACATTTTTGTCACGTTTATTTTTATCCTCAAGACATTGATCATAAAAATATCAAGAGACGAGTAAAAAAAATCCATCTAATGTCCATTGAATAAATGTGAATCATCAGTTGAATAAATAATGAAAATAAAATTGACTGCAGGATGACGTAGATTTTTTCAGATACATTTTTTGTCGATAAGACGACAATATGACATGAAACGTCTGTAATATCGTAAAAAGAAAATTAAAAAAATAAATAAAAATTGGTCATCCACGATTCATGACACATCTATCTGCCTTCATGTTGAGAATTTTGAATTTTCCAAGACAGCAGCAAGTTTTAGTAGGGTTAAATTGAAGCGATGGAATATATATTATATTGGGGATGAGAATATCAGTCTCATGCATTTTAAGGTTTCACAAATGATCCAGCCAACTCGGATAGAGCCAAGAAGGATATTCCATGACAGCATGGACGAGAATCTTGACAAGGGTACCATATCATTTATACAGACATTTGATGAGATCATCAAATGAGTAAAATATTAATAACACTTGTATGAAATTACAAGTTATTTATCAAATTAAATTGACTGGATTTTAATTTATTTGTTTAAAAAACTCAACTAAATTATAATGAATTTCAAATCAATAAATTAAATGTTTCATTAATTTTAAAAATCATTAAAACCATCGAAAAAAAAAACCTCATTACTTCTTAAATTGAATTGATTTTTGAGGAAAATATATTTTTATTGGATAAAAAATAAATAATTTGTTTGAATTTTCATGAGATACTGTTTGTTCAATCGATTGATATTTTGATGTATATTTTTTTTCGTCAAATAATTTCAATATATTGTGTCTTTTAGTGACGACGACTGGACAACATGGGTGGGCATAACAGTAACACACATAATCGTAAATCAGGGTGGAAGCTCATTTTGTTGAACGAGAACAATAGTCCCTGACGATATAGGCCACGAAACGAGCTACCGTTCTCGGTCATTTTATCGTTTCACAATTTATGATTCGTCTATATACAAAAAATATATAACTGCATTTACTCGCAATTCACTTGAGCGCGATTATGCCCATCACATTCACCATTACTTTTATATATTTTTCAATTTTTTATTTTTATTTTCCTCATTTCATTTTACTGTTTTTGTATTATAGTTTTTTTTTTTATTTTTTATTATTATTTTGCATTGGATTACTAGTACTATACCTCGAGAATGACCAAGTCGATGGACAAACAACACCAGAGTAGATATTTTTAAAACATCAATGAAAAATTTTTTTATCCTCACCTGAAACATAAATAAAAAAATCCAAACGTCAATAAAATATTGTCAATTAAAAATATATTATTTTTATTAAATATAATTATACTGAATATGCGAAAAAAAAATTATCCATTCGTGAGAATTATTCACATCTGTGTCATAAGACATGATAAAAAAAAAATAATAATAATTCAACTTGCGTTTATTTAAAACCGGAAAAATAATCCGTTGTTTCCGGTAATTTGTTGGAAATGATTCACAATGATATTACATATGATTAAGCAACTGTATAATCATATAAATTATGATAAAAATAAAATGACAAAAAAGATTTAAAGGAAAATAATGAGAATAGTTTAAAAATTATCAAGCGAAAAAATGAAAAAATAATTTCTGTAAATTTTTGTGATCTTAGAAAGAATTCCGAATGAATGAATGCATAATTTTGTATGACACATACGTGACAAGATGTTGATGATGATTCTGATTAAAAAAAAATATAAAAATTGTATTTAGAATGACAGAATTATATTCATGTTTATATAGGCAATGTGAGTCATAGAGCTATCAAGGTTGAGTTCAATCTGTTCAATATGCTCACTACACAACTTGTGCAGCATGACTTCATTTTTTCTTCGCCTACGCCAATAAACCAACACGTATTTATATCGATGAAAGAAAATAATAACAATGTAAAGCCACACCTTGATCGAATATTTTTTCATTATTCCATTGTGCCTGGATAAAAAGGAATGAATTTAATGAAATTAATCATAACAATAAGCTTGGAAGACAAGAAAACTTTTTGTTAAAACATCTCAACTTGATAAATAATTATTTAACATATAAACAATCATTTTGCGCATGTTTATGTTATTTGAACATAAATATCATAAAAAATCATCATTAATTCTATTTATAAAATTTTAATAGTTTTAATAATCTATGACCTTGAACAATGTGACATTTTTTTTTATTAACATTAAAAAAATATATATATCAATCAAAAAAAAAAAAAGAAATTAAAATAAATTATGAATGTAAATTATTGAAAATAAAATGAATAAATTAAATTAACAAATTATCAAAAATAATAAATGGTTTTTATGGATAATGCACTCTAATGGAGAGTTAATAATTTCTCGATGAGGTCGGAGAAAAAAATCCTCCTACAATCCATAGTAATTTTTTTAAATTACTATGGATTGTAGGAGGATTTTTTTACTCAAAGATAACCAATTTTTCCCTAAAATAGTATGAGTAAAGAGGTCCTTAAAACATCAGCCAATTCGCCTCTGATCCAACAATGAAATCAAACCAGGAGTTCAATTGATTGCAATGTGCTGCAACTAACAGACAAGGAAATATTACTCAAACCTGTATACATAGTAACCGAGGCCCTACATGTCCACATGTGAGAAATAATTATCAGCCATTTTATGTAGGTCTCCACATAGCGGTGATAAAAAGAAGTTCAATTCATTGATAAATCGTTAAAAAAATTGTACAAGTAATTCGTAATGAAAATAAATTGAAACTTTTATCATTTGCTTATATAAAAAGTAAATTATATTATCTGACCAACAAAAAATAAATAAATAAAAAAAACCATAAAAGTAAATAAATAGATGAATGAAAAAATATAGCGAGTTGTTTTTTTTTTTTGTCAATTTTTCGACCTGTCCTACATGAATTTTATTTACTTTTTTCGTTATCACAGTCTGGGTAAATATATATGATACGTGTATGTTCACTTTGTTCTTCCCTGCTCAATAACCTCCTTTTTATTTTATTTTTTTTCTCAGAGATGTAGGTATATGGGAAGTTGACTTTTGTGTTTTTCTTCAACAATGAAGCGCGTAGGAAAAAGCACTAGCAGACAGACACCGCACTCAGTGTGGCTAAGAGAGATTAATGGTGATTCTGTCCGATTTGTCCTTTTCACCATCTAATATACCACCAACAGCATCACCACCAGCACCACCACCCACCCTTTTATATACCATCAAATTAGAATTTAATCTCACACTATCAAAATTCCATTTTTATTTTTTTACATCAAATTTTTTCTGTCACGTCTTTAATTCTTTAGAAAATTATTTTCACTTTACTTTTTTTTTTTTCTTATCAATTAATCCAACTATTTGGTAAATCTCAGAAATAAAAGTAAAAAAAAAAAAAAAAACAAATTTTCAAATCAACAATGAGCATTGAAAAATGACAGAGCTGGTTCTTGGTGAGACCAGTTGGCAGTGTTAAATTAATTGCATTGCATAATCCCATTGGCTCAGTGAACATACACTCTGGAACCAGGTGGTTCAGGTTCAATGGTAAATACACTGGGATTTCCAACACGTAACCTCGTAAACAAACATATTAAACATTTTTAAAAAAAAAAATAAAATAAAAACGTCTAATAATAATATCACAGAGCAAAACGCAGTGTCAATTGAATTACATTTATTTTTCTCGTTTTTTTTATCTATTTATTTTTCTATTCATTCGTAGAAATTATATTTTATTTTTAAATGTGCTTCCACTGAATGAGCATGAATGAGATGATCCAATTTCGTAAAGTTTTGTATACATGTACACTAAAATTGTAATGTATACATTCACCTTTGAATTTAGGATATATTATTTTGCAGATCATATGTTTTATTCAGTTGAGTTGAGTCGAGGACATGATGGGGTTGACATGATACATTTGTCATTTGTATTTGTCCCAACACGTGTATATTTATTCAACATTTAATTTTTATTATTATTTTCATTTTTTATTCTAAATAATTAAGCATTTAGCTTCAATAAAATATT
The DNA here is from genome assembly GCA_030523065.1 of Aphidius colemani. Classification (NCBI taxonomy): domain Eukaryota; kingdom Metazoa; phylum Arthropoda; class Insecta; order Hymenoptera; family Braconidae; genus Aphidius; species Aphidius colemani. The sequence goes on from JAPYYR010000328.1 coordinate 19,544, forward strand.
TGTTTATCAAAAAAAGAAAAAAAAAAATTGGAATAAATTAATTTGTCAATTTATTCATCTACTGAGTGTAATTTTTTTATTGTCAAATATTTTTTTTACATTGCCACGCCCATTATGATACACAGGACTCGTTTACAAAAATTGAATTATCACGGTGAGTGACAAATACAAACTGGACAGACCGACCACACCCTTTGCACATGTCATTTTGCAAAAGATAAAAAATATATATAAAAATGAATATTAAAAAAAAAAATAATATAATGTGAGGGGGTTGAAAAACAAATACACATACAAAAAAATATAATGTATAGGGGTGAGACTAACGAACCAGAGCAAGCTCACTTTTCCCTGTGCTTATCTGCCACTGAGATCAACCGCCTCGAAGAGACCGAGGGTTGTATTCGGGTCATCCATCAAAGACTTATGATGATTAAGGATAAAATGAAAGCAAAGAAGTAAATAAAAAAAAAAAAAAGTTGAAAAAAAATTATGAAAGAGTGAGATTATGAAAATGAATAGAAGAAAAAAAAATGGAATTATAAATATCACGAAATAATGACAGAGACACTGAACGCTTAATCAGTTGAAAAAGAAATGTCGTAAATAAAAATTATGATAAATAAATATTGTAAAAAAAAAAATATTTAAAATCAAAAATATAGAGTTACATTATTAGAGTTAAAAAATAAACTGGCTACATTATTTTTGGACTATTTAAATTTCAATAATGACAGGTATATTTTTGAAAATAAAACTGATGATAAGCCAAGATTATCGTGATGTGCACCCGGCACTTTTAATCCTTTCAATTGACAGATAGATGTTATTCAACCCATGTGATTCTATGAACACACATCCCTCCCTCCCGTGTCTCTCCAATATATAAAAAAAAAAATCAAACAAATAATTCATCGAAGCGTACAACTCGTCTTTTGATCTTGATTTCAATCCAGTTATCTCTCGTATCCACATTTATTTTTTTATACATTTTTTGTCATCCCGATTCTCAGCAGTATTGACGCAATAGATAAAACATTTGTCTCTCTTTTTTTCATGTATACTTTTCATCATCATCAACATCATTTTTAGTATTTTTTTTTTATTTTGTCTTTTCCCCCTTTTACAATTTGAATTACCAGGGCGTGCATCACCGTCTGGCACCGTCTCTCTCATATATACAGCAAAGACACCAAATTCATTTATTAACTCAACGATATAAAAAAAAAAAAAAAAAAAATTTGTCAGGCTCTTTTTGTGGATTTTCAATGCATCAATGAATACCCCAACACATGTACATTACTACGTAACAAGTACATACTGGCTCATTTAAAATTTGCATGATTTAAATCTTTTTTTTTCATATAAAATTCAATGGAATGTTATTGACACAAAGTAATTCAAAAATAAAAAAAATTTATTGAAAACAACATGATACTGTGTAAATAGGGATTTGATATTTTCTTGTCAAAGGAATTTTACTGTACACCTGCCATGTAATTTCAAGGTATTACACAACTGTTGGATGTCTCATTAGCTTTTGTGTTGAAAACACAAATTTCGTGTCTATTCAAGTGATGAAATAACATGTTGAATGAATAAAATCAACACGACACACATCATTTGTGTCTCTTTGATTAATTTTTTCATATTCATCTTTTTATTATCAATAATATTTCATATTTTATTTTATTCATATACAAAGAATGAAAATTGAAAAAAAACCATTCATCTTATTTTTTTTTCATGCATTTTCGCCAGTAGAATAGAGAAAAAAAAGAAAAAAAAATTAAAAGCTGATTAAATTATGTAGATAAGAACTGACAATATTGCAGATGCAAAGAGATGTTTTTGAAAAAAGTTATCTTATCATTAATCAGTTGAGACAGGCCATGTAGTCAACAGTGTGTATACAGAGTTATGAAATTCAACTGCGAATACATAAATTTTCAAACATCATATGAGAGAAATTTTTTTTTATGGTAAATAAATGCCAGTGGGGTCGGAAAGACAACATTTTTAAATTGACTATACGCGCCCTTTTTATGAGAATATTCATTCAAGTGTGTATCTTTTTATTTTTTTGTTTATTTTTTTCATGGAGAACAGCACACGCCGAATATCTTATCTTGAATCTCAACGATGACACAAAATCGACTATTTATAATCTGCCAAGTATTGGCAAGCCACTCGTATTTTCCCTATTATACACCCTCGTTTTTAACGACAAAAATAACTATCAAAGGGTCTTCAAATGTATGTTTTTTTTCCATTTATATTTTATACTTCATTATTGTTACTGTTGCTGTTATTATTGTCATGACTAATATCAACCACGTTGCAGTTCATTCACTTGCCAGCTATACTAAATAAAAAATAAATTGTCGTTCGTTCGTTTGGTCGTTTTTTAACTTTACTTCTTACTTTGAACTGAATTTTTATGATAATTTAATGCATCAAACACATGAATATAATTCAACGTTTCGATAAACCATTGAGGGGCTAAAAATTTTACATCTTTTTTCATCCCACAAAGCTGACCGGAAGAAACAAAAGATAAAATTGGCAAGGAAAAATTTGATATACATATCAATGTGAATACAATAAAAGGGAAATAAATACATTTCTGCTTTGATAGAATCTTGATTGAGCAATTTCTTATTTACAAATTTTATCCAAGGGTAAATGAAATGACAAGAGTAATTTTTTGTGCATAGAAAATACATAATAAATAAAAAAAAAAAATAGTCTAGTGATATAGAAAAAAAAAAAAAAAGCCTGGAAGCTAAATTCAAAAAATAAATAAAATGTGTGCACACATGCAAGAATGACAAAGTGGCCAGCCCTTATTATACAAAAGCGTCAGATGTCACCGCGAGCTGGGGGTTTATTTTAGCACCCTTTACCCCTTTCATTTGCACTTTCCTCTTTTATGTGTATGCTTAGCCTCGAGGAAATAAAGAAAGAGATATAATTGTTGACGGTAATAGTAACAGCCCTTATTTTGTTCTACTCAGCATGTCACACACCATTCCTTCGAGCTGGCTAATAAGCGACCCCAAAAGACGCACAATGTCCCAAAGCCAACTTTGATATTCATATTTGGTATGGTAATTAACCCCCCTCATAATATATCCTCCCTTTTTATTTCATTTTTTTTTTTATATCACATATAGAGACGTAATTGCAGTACATGGGAATAAATATATGGTTTTGGAAGGGCCTTTTTTGGGCGGTCTAGGGTTACTCCCAATTTACAATTGCCAACCAAGTTGCCTCATGTTGAGTACCCATACAAATAAAAATCATATGTGATTTTAGAAAATACTTTTTTCATTTTATTTATTTATTTTTTTTGCACATGGAGATGAGACAATTGCGCAAGGTCAATTATTTTCAATGAGTCTACCTACTGTTTTCTGCATATACATGACACAGTGGGAATCAAGATAAAAGGCGTTACTTTATATTTAGTTTAGAGCCAAAATGAGAATAGGGTTTTTATGGATGAACAGAGACGAGAAAAAAACTTGATTGATGTTGCATCCACGACTTTATAACCCACGAAAAGCCATTACATTGTTGCCGCAATTCTGTCAATCAAACTTGATATATAAAAAATAAAAAATAAAAAAAGAATAATGAACAATGGCAATGAGGGAATTCATTTTTTTTTTTTTATGACTTTTAATTTAATTTTTATTTTCATTGAATAGATTCAAATTGCATGTATATGCGTGCACTAGATTTATGAAAATATTGAAAATTTATATCTCGATTTCTCTTGTGAATTTTATGCAATTTTTTATTTATAAAAAAGATATGAAATAATTATTCAATTACACAATGGGTTTGATGATTCGATAGATATTTCTACAGGTAATTCTATGCTATATAATCTTTGATAATATTTTTTTTTAATTTTATTTGTTCGACAGTTTGACAATAGCATATTGATCTCGTGAGATTTGATTGAATCGCATGGAGAAAAATTCAGCGTTGAATAATCAAATAAAATTAAAAAAACAAAAAAAAAATATATTAAAATTTTGAAATGAAATATAAAAATGTGTGTAAAATTTTTTTACAATTTTACAATCCAATTAAAATTCCAAAATCATATACCATCAGCAATTCAATAAATCTACTTTCATAAATAATTTTTTTTTTTCATTTTTTTAATGCAAAATACAACAACTGGCTTTAAATAAATTAACTTTTTTTTTTTTTTTTTTTTCAAACCCATTGGATTTAATTGTAAATATGTATGCAATCCAGGCAATTTTTGTACTTGTTAAAAGGAAAAAAGAGAGAAAAAAAATTGACCTGGAGCAACACGAGAATAATAAATAAAAAAAAAAAGGAAAAAGAAAAAAAGGAGAGCACCATATATCCATTCACCCCAAAATGAAAAGCCTCGAGGCTGGACGTCTCCTTATTTCAACATCCCTTCGAGATTTTTTTCTAACTATCCATGTGTGTGGTGTAGACAAAGTAAAAAAGTAAAGAAATAAAACTATCAAACCCAACAAGGGAGGATGTAAGCAATAGCAAATGAATTTCTATTTTTTATTTCAAAACACTTTGTATATCACTTAAGTGTTCCCCGTCGACAAATAGTCTTATGTATATATAAAGCAGAGAATTTCCCCAGTGCGTTCAACACTTTATTGCAATAATGCCAAGTATATTAACCCCCCTGAGCGTAACGACGATCAGGCCTATTTTCTATAGTGTTCATGTGATCGTCGTTGTTCGTGACTTCAAACTGCTACATTTTTTACTGCTTTTATTGAAAAGGGGGGCCAGGGGGGCAATAAGAAGTAACAATATACGGACGTGTAATATAGTTTTACACTCGGGTGTCGTGAAATGAATAAGCAGTGTCTCTGGTAATTGTGGGTTATGTATTTGCCATAATAAAAATTTTACCCGAGGGATGATAGAAAAATAAATATGAACATCCAGTTGTATGGACATAAATATATTTGGAAATCGATTAAATGCAGATAATGGAAAAATATATATAAAAATGTTTCAGTGTTCCAGTCAAAATGTCAAGTATATTGAAAAATGAAATTCAAGGGTGGAAAATATTTGAACGAAAGTAAATTGGGTTAACTTGCAATTACATTTTCAGAGATGGAAGAAAATAATTTTACTTTTTTAAACATTTTTTTATAGTAAGATTCTTTTTATTGTCGGATTTTTTTTTTTTTTTTTTGTTTGATGAATGAATCGCAAGTCACGAGATGTAAAATTGAATAAGAGAAAAATATATTATATTTTTATAAAAAATTTAAAATTAGTATATTTTTTGAGCCACGTTATTTACTTTTGAGAAAAAAGGAAAATTATTAAACGAAGATCACATAATGGCCTGGAGCATTTGATTAATTTTTTTCATATGCCAATTTTGAGAGTTACATTTTTGAGGGAAATAATAAATGAAAAAAAGACATAGAAAATGGTTGTAAATAAAAAACAGGCCAAATCGAATGCTGGCAAAAATCCACAGTCTCCGGCCAATAAATGGGGTGTAACGCAAACAGGCAAGATTGAGAGCCAGAAGGATAAAGTTTTTTTTTTATTATTTTTTTAGCATAAAAAAAAATAAAATATTTATATTCAAAATGATATTCATCGATAGCCAAAAAAATAGAAATCAATATTGATAATTTAATATAAAAAAAAAAAAAAAATTAAATGCAAAAGAAAATTGAATGAATAATTTGAATAACAATAAGACCAAAATAAAAGTCTTTAAAATTAAAATGGAAAATGAAATAAAATTTTCAAGTAAAATTGACAATGTAACTCTAGAATATTTTCTCTCAAATAATTATTATTATTTTTCTTTGAAAAGGGTGCTTTTCCTTATATATTTGCTCTTTCGACCCTTCAAAAATCAAAAGAGATGAAATATTTTTTCATTTTTTTATATATAAACCTTTGGCTCTTTGGCTCACACTGAGAATTCAAACAGCAAAAAAATGAAATTGTTTTTCATATAAAAATAACAACAACAACAATAATAATAATTTTGTAGAAAAAATATTAAACTAAGAAAAGATAAATCCCGTAGTATTTTAAAGCTTTCATGTCAATACTTGTCAATAATTTTTGTTATATATTTCAACGATTCAATATGTTATCGCACATTGTGTCTGGTAAATTAAAACTGATACATCATTTGGATCATTGAACAGGAAAAGGGGCAAGTGAGTGTCTTAAACAAATTATAAAACTTATTTTCGTTAAATTCCTATTTTTCCATACATCCTTGTGCAGAAATAATCAAAGAAAAAAAATATATCCAACGAGCCAAAAGAGCAAAGGGTATATATGAGTAAATATCAAAGAATACAGGGAAATTTTTTCAATTGGTTTTGATGGGGCGAGAGAGAAAAAAAAAGGCATATAAATATATTTTAAGATGAAATGATACAGCACAGTGTGTATAATGTGCCCTTTAGCAAGTTGAATCACATCGAGTTACAAAATTGTTCCTGTCAAATATTTACCATCAAACATAAACGAGATGTATACACACACAGTTGCATTCTTCAGGGGCAAGCCTCAGGTCATTTTTAAAATATATTACTGTGTGTATATTGAAAGAACAAATATATTTAAACGCACCCTCGGAGTCATAAATAAATAGTGAGAATACATTGAATAAAAATGATTTTATAACTTTGAGGTTTTCTTTTTCTCTTCTTTGCATTTTTATGAAATTTAATGTTATTTATTTGCATTTAAATTTTTACATAAATTATTTATGCACCAGAGAAATATAAAAAGAAATAAAATATATTTTACAATCGTTAAATAGCAAAAATTAATTTATTTTAGATAAAAAAAACAATTAAAAAAGACATTTTTTAAATTTACTTGCATAGAGAGTGTTCCGTAATGAATTTATTAATTTATTTTCATCTTATTTAGAGATAAAAAAAAAGTTCAAAAAGAAAATACGAGTTGAGTGCATATACATGTATGTAATGTATAAATAAAGTAACACTGAATGAGAGGTATGGATATATGAAAACCAAATGAAATTAAGAGACTTTGATGTGAGGAAAAAGGCTGAATCTGGCAAGCGTAACGTGCTTGAGGCCAATATGAGGGTGGATTAAAGCAAGTAATAAGTAAACCAAGACCTGTATACACTTGTATTCCAAGTGCCTTCGAAAAATAAAAATTAAATTTGAAAAAAAAATAAATAAAAAACAGAAAGGGAAAAAGATAACTTTGGTAGCAATTCACGTATAGCAGAACTTCAACGTGACGCGTTATTATATGAATAAACTTTTTACAAAAAATAAAAAAAATAATAAATAAAACACGTGTGCATTAACAAATTAATAAACAAAAAATAAAAAAATTATCTGACTCTGCTAATTGGCATGAAAAATAATTTTGTATTCGTCGGGGAAAAAAAAAAAACGAAAAAGATGATTTATCATGATGTTGCATGTGTGCGTCACCTCAATTCTTAGTCATACATTTGTTTAATTTGTTTCTATATGTGGCGTGCACTTTTGATGTATACAAAATGTACATAATATTTTATATGATATGCATTAAAGTGCAGTGTAAAAATATTCCAGGGTTAATGCGCATTATCGAATGTATATGGCCATTCAGCCACATAAATATATTTCTTTTTCTCTTGATTTTTATAAAACACAGTTACCTGACATATCAGGACATATTTTTATTCTAGACATAGGGCAATTGGTTTCACACAAAACTATCAGTTTGATAATTAAAAATTTAAAAAATATCCTCGCGTGATGATAAATCCGATTTAATAATTTATACATTTCACTTGTGATTTTGCACAACAACATGCCAACCAAGACAATCATAGCTGAAATGATTTTTTTTATCATCAAAAAACATGACTTTTACAAAATGCAATAAATGGTTAATTAAATAAATAAAAATTAAAGTTAAACTACTTGAATTGTACTCAAAAAAAATATATTTTCAGTTAAGAGTTTGTCATTTTTTTTTTTTTTTATTTTACTTTTTCACTCAACATACTTTTGCGTACAGAAATTTTTCACATTGAAACACATAAAAATAAAAAATCTGATAAAAAAAATGACAAACTTTTTTATTCAAGAGTTTTATTTCACACAGTTTCTAACTTGATATGTATATATTTCGAAATACATCACTTATGAATGATGATACTTGACAAAAAAAAAAAAAAAAAAATGAACAAGTATAAAATATATATTTCTAAAATGAAAAAAAAAAAAAAAAATTCATACAGAATTAAACTTATAAAAAAACTTTTTTATTTATTTTATTTTTCATTTCAGGATGGTGAAAAACAATAAAATACAAAATCAGAATACGCCAAATGTGTAATATACAAGTTGAAATTTCGAGGGACATAAAATCGTGGGTAGAAAAATGAAATGAAAATAAATATATTTGACGGCTACTATATCTTGGATTTGCAAAATCGATTGTTGAACATGAGAAATGGTCAATGAACCATATGTTTGTGTTCCTTTGTAAATCGATAATCCAGTTGAACGAGCAAAGACGATACACGTATCAATGCTTTGGCCGAAAGCAGTGTGTGTTGTGTGTATTTCTGAGAAATTGTACGAATCGAGAGCATTGAAGCTGTATATAAATATAAGTAAAAAGAGACATATTATACCTCATGAACAAGAGAGTTTTCATGTAGGTGGAACAGTGATCATTCAACAATAAACACGAGTGTGTATCCATACAAATAAATAATTTCAAAGTACCAAGCAAAGAGATCCACACAGAAATGATTCAAAAAGAGCAACTGAAAAACATAAATAAAAAAAAAGTTGGCAAATAAATATCCTAGACTATTCCAGCAAAGATGCAGACAAGTTGAGAATCCGCATATGTAAACTTGTCTCTTGAGATACACAATTATACATTCAACTGTCCTCATCAAGCCATCAGTTCACTTGCCAACCAATTTACAACTAGTATATGGTCAAACTTGCATACAACATACTTCAACATACTGGCTGGTGTGTTAATTCTGTCAAACAACCCAACCAATCCATCCTATATGATGCACCAGCATCAAGCAACCTGGTCTCGTTTGGTTGTTGGTAAATCCTTGTTGTTCTCATTCTCATTCACCTCATTCACCTCATCTTTCAACATCTCAGTTTAATGGATTTATCGATGTACACTGTGACACACAAATACGTGTTTCAAGTTGATACACTTATGCTACATAACATCAGAGAGGCACAGATATTCTCACCAATTATTTGAACATGCGAGGAGAATTTTGAGGGCAATGGCAACACACACATACACAAAATCAATATATAAATGCAACAGATGTATCAAATAAGTGGTCTTGCAGTGATTTGACAATCAAGTCATCTTGGATATTCACTTGGTCGTTTCATGTTTTTGATGGAACATGGCTGAATTATTATTTCACAAATACATTTCATCATGTAAATGACTAAACACACTGGATCAACGTTAGACAGACGTTGAATTGGAATTAAATTTATGCTATATAATATTGTTGTTGGTTCATATCTGTGCATGTATGAAAACACCCTCGGGGTTACTGAGATTATACACTAAATTGACGTTATTGGTTATAAAATATATCTGAATATTATGTTTGTGTTGTGTTAAGCCTTTGATATATGATTTATCAAAGTATTTTTATCAACTTTATATTTTAATTTTCATATCAATTGTTAATTAAAGTTATATTTTAAATTATTTATTTTTCATTTTGGAAATATCAAAAGTCGTTTGTCATGCTATTTATTTGTAATAACTTTTGCATCAATTTGAAATTAAATACAATTTAGTATATCGTTTTCAAATTGTGCAAAACTTTGTATAAAATGGTATTTAATTTAATAATATTTCACAGAAACCTAACAACTTATTGAGATTATATTTAAACTACAACTTCCACATGTCGATGAGAATAAAAGTTGTATGAAATTTTTAATTTAATAGTAAAAAAATATATATAAATTGTATTGGTAATTTTGAATATTTTCCATATGAAAAATTGAAAATTTTATTTATTTTATCGAAGAATAAAAATATATAAATATTTTGTATATATTCTTTAGACAAAAAACAAAACAATAGGACACTGAGACAGTTGGGAATACAAAAGCGATGCACTTTTACGGTGAAGATAGAGGAGAAAAAAAAATTGAGCTAAATGGAAAGTGGTTTGTGCTTTAGAGCCCTTATGATGTGCTGAGGATAAGACTTTCTGATAAATTTTTTATATTTTTTCATAGATTTATCGGTGCATCTTGTGTATATTTAATGCAACGAGCATCTTATCGACATTTTAAATTAGCTCAACGAGTAATAGCAACTCCCAAATGACCATTTTGCAGCTTACAGATAAATATTCAAGGCTACACATTAAAGTACATCGTTTATGAATTACTTTGGCGGTAAATTAAGTAGCACGAGATGAGATTAGTCCAGAGGGATTGTGACAATATCGACACAAAAGTCTGGCAAAGTATCTTTCTTTTTTTTTTTTTAATTAAAATACTTGAAAAGGGAATAATAATTTTATATATTTCTTGAAAATTGAGGAGAATAAGTGATGAGCTTTTTTTTTTTTTTACGGTTATTTGAAAGCTCAACGACCTCTATAAAAACGCAAAACGAAATGGAATGTATTATTTGGATTAAGGGAAAATAAAAAAATAAAAAAAAAAGCTGGTTATATTTAATTTTCCACAAGGCTGAGCATCGTGTAGATATTATTATTTTTTTGAAAAATATTTTTGTTTTTTGACTTGTTCACTATGTACTATTGACATGTGCTAGAAAAAATTTATCTGATTAAGAATTTTGTCATGTAATAAAAGAAAAAAAAATATGTGAAATAAAATTTCATGTAAATATGAAAATATTTGATGAAAAAAAAATAATAATATTTGACGTATGCCAAAATGTAACGAGAAATTATTAAATTGTTTTTTTTTTTTTTTTTTTTTTTTTTTTTTTTTTTTTTTTTTTTTTTTTTTTTTTTTTTTTTTTTTTTTTTTTTTTTTTTTTTTTTTTTTGATTAATTTTTTTTTGGGGAAATATTTTTGAAATGTTGAAACCGGTAATCGCCTCTGGACATTTTCACAATTTACGTCTATCCAAATGGGGATTATTATTTAAATTAGAATAAAAAAATAGTTTCAAAAAATCAACTCTAAAATTTATGATTACATAATCATGAAAAAATCTCTGTACATATAAACGTGATACAAGAGTGACGTGTTACAAGGCAAAATACAAAAAAAAAGGTGAGAGAAATTTTAAAAAAAATTCTGTGTGATAAATGATAAACAATTATTTCAGTTAGTCACAGCAGCAGATAGACGATGTGTGTGTGTGTTTACACAAGCTGTTGAATGACAAGTTCAATAAAAATTAACCGATGCATGTGAAATGATTAATAGTCGTCAGTGTCAAAGCGGCCATTTGAATTTAATTAGACTATCGACTCGTTATTAAAACAATTAATACATCAACGCCAACGTGGGTCAAGAAATTCAACAAAATGAATCACAATAAGTATATTATTTGAAATTGAAATTAATTTAAATATCAACTCGAGTAAAAACAATTTTTCTATACAATTGAGGTCTCGCAAGTGGGTCTACTGAAGGGTCATTCTTCATCATCATAAAGCCTAAAATTAAAACAATACTCATCACATGACTCAACAATATAATAATGATAAAATAAAAATAATAAATTATTCTCCTTTTTCGCTATTTAATTGTTAAATTAAATAATAAAATTCAGACAATTTGATTTTTCAACATGAAAATGTATATTCAAAATACATATATCAAGAGATGATGAGGGTGCAGAGAATAATATGTAAAGTTTGTGTGTATATATACCAAAACGACAAAGTGCAGTAGAAGAGGTGATTCAATTTACCGGTAGTGGCTTGAACGTTAACCATGGGAGGATTCTCCAATCCGATTTCAGTCACACCTCTATAAAGTTTGCCCACAACTGCCAACTTTAACGGTTCGTATACGATGTGAATCCCGATCAATTTACCACTACATACTATATCTATCAAACCACCAAAATTATCCTTTTCAATTCACATATAAAACTAAATTTTGTATTCTCTAATTTACATTACGTGCGGCTAATTTGTGTTGACCTGAGTATCTTTTTTTTTTGTGACGCCAATTTAGTGAGATGATAAATTAAAAAACAAAGTTCAAACTCAATTGGATATGATGATATAAATTTTAAAAATATAAAATAAATATTTCCAAGTTTTTATATATTTTTTTTTTTCAATTAAATAAATGTGACTTGTATAAACCCCCTATGGTCTGTTGTTAATGTTGTGTCATGGTTAATAATAATTTTTGTTTGGGGGGTCATGTACACAACAAAGTACAAAATGAGTCAAAGAAAATGACAGTTGAGACTTCTCTTGGTATATTAAATCACCCTTAACCGCATATACTGAAATAACAACCACCCGCCTCTATCCTTTGTCATTTCTCTACATTTATTTTGCCTCAAAATTTTATCTTTCAACTTTATTTATATGTAGTATTTTCGTATAATAATATAATAAGTAACAAGTTTGCCTTTTTCCATAGCCTGGCAATATTTCTGTGTGGCATCTATTGGGCTTAAAACTATTTAATGACGGTAGTGTTCAGTAAATTGCAATAGCCCTTGGTGTAACTCTATACACAATGAATTTACAATAATGCTACTCAAGAGACCACTATGCCAAACAGAGTGTCGTTTTTTTTTTTCTAAAAAGAAAAGTAAAAACATTTTTTATATCAAAAAAAAAATTACAATTTAAAATGAATATATATTTCTAACGCAAGTTAAAGTCTTTTTTTGATTTTCACTTTGACTATTGTTGATAATTTGAGAGATGCTCCAATGGACAATCATGAAAATTCAGCTGATCCATATAGAAAGAGTTGAGGATATTCTCTTGCCAAAAATCGGCCAATTGGAATAGTCGATTGTGTGCACAATTTTGCAATGAATAATGATGTACCATTTGATAAATCATGTGCATTCATATTAAATTTGTGATATGCATTATAAACATCCGAAAGAAACAAAACTGTTACGACAATTGTTGTCAATGGATGAATAATAGTAAAAATAATGATAATAACGTCGATGAATCATAGAAAAAAATAAACATAAAAACCTACAGTGATTTCATCGCTTGTCGAATTTTCATTATCCGATAAAAATCAAAATGGCATTTCGAACAATCGAATTGTTGCTTTATTTTTTTTTTTTTTATTACGACTTGAGGAGGATGTCTCATACTGTGATAAATTCAAGTGACCAAATCAAGGTCCCAACATGAGAGTTTGTGTATGTGTAATGTACTTTTTGATATCGTAAAATCACCAGGATAACGAACAACTAAAATGTACAAGAGGGGCTGGTTATATACTTGGTGGATAAAAAGGAAGAACGACAAAGATGAAGAATAAATTATGAGCATAGCCAGGAAGAACAGTGGAGCATGAAACGACATATGATGGGGTAGCTAACAGACAAAAGAATCATCGGTTAGATTGAGACATGACATCATCATCATCATCATCATCATCAATATCATTGGCAATAGCGAATGTACTTAAAACAAACTTGTCATTCAAAGTGCACAAAAAATAAAATAATTCAACAACTAAAGTTTAAGTTGAATGAAAAAACAAATAAACTTTCTTTCAATGAAAATATTTTAAAACTTTTTTCGTTAATCAGCTGAGCAAAGTCAATTTTAAAACAAGTAAAATAATAAAAATAAAAATAAAAAAAAGTACCTATTCACTGAGACTTTCAAATGAAAGGAACAATTATTCATGGTTCATGAATAGTTACAAATTGGGGTTTTACAAATGAAGATGACTGTTGAAAGTACTCCCTGATCAACGAACCAAATAACAAAAAAAAAACAAAAAAAAACATTTAAATTATCAACAATAAGAAGAAAGAGAGTTAGACATTGCTTGTGAATTTTCTAATGTTTATAATAATAAAATTAGTATGTCTGACATCAAGTGCAAATAGAATGTCATTCATAAAACGGTTTGTTCATTGAATTTTGCATTAGCACCTACATGTTGATAAATAAATCGAACATACACAAAAAAATATTGATCAAATGTGTTGTGATCTGGTTCCTCAAATGGCCAATTGCAGTAACGATCAATATACATTCAACCCAGTGACTTTATGTATACAGTCTTGGCATCATCATGATGCAACACAAATGTATACCAACAGTTATGTCTCGAATATATAGGTGAAAAAAAAGGAGAGAGTGATAAGAAGTTGGGTATAATATGGCCATAAAACCGGAGAATCTTATATTCTTCTACCGCACATTGGTGATTCAACAGAGCTGCACAACATCATCACATCAGCAAAGATATATGTGTATATTATTTGCACAGAAAAAAGTAAAAAAATATATAATGCTAAAAGTAGGTATGAAGATAGCGAGTGAGTATTACGAATCTGATGTAACGCGATTCATGCTGATACTTTCTACAACATATTTTCCTTTTTCCGTGTGATAGTTTTGTGTGTGTAAGTCTGTTGATATACTGCATATGTGAATCAGAAATTTCAAAACAAGCATAAGCGATGTATAGCTGGTTGACTTGATACTTTGCTTCCTAAAAGCCTCGAAGGATTTTGAATATATTGTGGTGAAAAGTTTTGAATAAATTGGCGTTTGTTTTTGAAAACAAAAGAAACCGAGAATCACTCAAAAATTCATTTGATTTTAGTAATAACAAGGTGTTGTTGATAACTTTGCTGATGTTGAAAGATGATTGATATATAATTTCAAAAGGATAATATTCAAGACGAGTGGTCAGAGGTGTATCTTACGAGGATCAATAGTTGGACTCTCAATGGTTTACCAAAGTAACCAGGTAGAATATTGATTGGTCTTATCGGCACACATAATATATATGTATGTATGAAGATAACATGGGATCAGACGATTAAGCTAAGAATAGAAAGCTTCAAGCAGAAGATCCCAATTGAACAGCAATTCAATAAAGCCACCATCATAGTTGCTTGTCGTGTTGTCTGTAGATGACCAAGTACTAGCCAAGCATCGATGAGTTTAGATACAAAAAATAAAAAACATGAAAAGATGGAACAAGAACAAGATCAAGTGAAATGGTCATATAGAAAAGGAAAGATTTAGAGTCTTTGAATGGTGTTACGTCGAAACAAAGCCATCGTTTGGTGCATTGTCCGTGCCAAACCAAGCAAATCAACCACACTCGGTTTGTCTCACTTGGATCTTTTGCGCTTTGTATACCTTTGCCAGACCCATTTAGCGCTTTTCTTTAATAAACGAAGAAGACAACACCTTCTACTGTCTTTCTGGCAAACCACTATTTTCCTCCTTTTGCCCTTGTCTTTATGATGAAACCAACAACGAAAACTGCACATATATATATTCTAGCTGCAACTCATCTCATTTTCCAAACATATATTCATACAATATACGTCCAAACTGCACAGTCTTTAGTATTTCTCTTTCATGTTTCTTCTCTTTCACTCTATTTTTCTCTGTTTGCTACCATCACTTGGACAATTTGAATGCTTTATACCGACAATTATATGTATGTGAATATATATATAGTGAAAATGTGTGTCACAAAGATCGATTACAAACGCGTCTTAACATTTCTAAAACTCATTGAATTAAATTTTCCATTCGGTGTAAAATTAATTTCTCACAATCTGAAAGTTGGTGAAACGTGAGGTCATTCAATAATGCACACTAAGCATACATACAACTTCAAAGAACGATTAGATATACAGAAAATGACTGAAATTGATTATTATCAAATTTAACTTTGAAAAATTTATATTATTTTTTTTAATTAACAATTAATTTAAATGAATCATTATTAATATTTTCTTTGTATATTTATATGAGTAGGTCAAATGTAAATTTGTTTGTTATTTGATCATAATGATGATGATGATGATGATGATGTTGATGATGATGATGACGATGATGGCATAACTATAGATAAGTGGACTAATTTGAGTATACATGTTCATCACCACATTCAAGCCAAAACTTTATTCTCAAATACGTTAACATACTGTGCACACATAGCCGGATTAGGTTTGTCTAGATGTGAGTGTCACCAAACTGACTCGAGTTTTGAATTAACGTTTGTCTATTGTATATACTGTAGACATAAAATGTACTAGATACAGTCATGCATTGCATTACTCTTTCCTCTATTGTAACATATTATAGAATTGATGGTGATGCACATATTCGCAGTGTGTGGATTTGCTGAGAGTAAGTACGTGTTGTGAATGTAACTGGCGTTGAAACGCAACGAAGCATACTCATGGACAGTCATGCACACATTAGAAAAAAATAATATGAAAAAACTATAGGACATGGACACTGAAGAAATAATAAATTGAGGTCAAATCTAGATGATTTATCAATGACTCAACCAATTGTTTTTCTGAGATAAAAATAATGCAATGTTCAAGATAAAATATACGAATATTTTTAGAAAATTTTATTTTTATTTCATTTGAATTTCAATGATTGTAAAAATTTTGATAACCAACTTTTTAAAAGTCAATATAACTGTAGAGATAATCTCGTCATATATAGCTATTTTATCTTGAATATTTTTTATATTTTTTTTTTTTTCTGTTGAAAGATAAAAACAGAAAAAATTCAGTCAGATGTGCATCGTGCCAACGACAAAAGTTTTCGCGTTAGGCAAAAAGTCCTTCTGTTATATGTTGTCTAGAGATGTGGGAAGAAAGACTTAAATATAAAATATACTTGGTGTGTTAACGTGGGTAGTGGCAAGACCAATACTTTTACAAAATTTTACTTTATATTTATTATTTTTATTCATAGATATATAAATATGAACTCGGAGATGTTGGTGGAGTTATACCTGACAGCTTTTTTCTTATTTATTTTGTTTTTTCTTTTAATAATAATAAAACTTTTGACGGAAAAGTTTCAAAGTAGTTGAATTCTGTGTTTGGTATTTTTTAGATTTTAAAAACAGCAATATCAACAGAAATACCAAGCATCACTCACTACAACATATTGAGAATGAAAAATGAAAAAAAAAAAAAGTAATAATAATTCTGCCAATCAATTTTGTGTGCAGTGAATGGGGACACGCAGTGCATATCAGTAAATCGATCATGTTTTTTTCAAATAAGAAACTACTCAGCCATCGACGTTGCTGATTTTGCAATAAAACCACAAGCATGTCTGGTTGTTGTGGTGATGAAAGTCAAGATATTTTACAGTCGCGATATTTACTTTTTTTTCCCCGATAAATCTTTTGCTAGGGTTCATAGGTGATATGACATTTTTTTTTTTTTTTTTTTTTGAAGATAAAAAAATAATGAAAAAATAAAAATCCAGCATTAAGAATTTAACTGTTTTGTTTGTTATTTTTTTTTCGAATAAAGTGCCATCAAAAAATGTTAGATTACAATTTGGATATCGAGGAAAAGAGCGGGAGATAAAACAGAGAAATTTAGACATACCGATTGCAATTTTAGATATAAATCTCAGCGAGTAATATAACTGATAAGAAGAAAAATAATATCAAAATTTTCAAAATAATTTAATTTTATCTAAACTGTGATTTTCAAGTAGAAAAAAAAATAATCCACGTTGACAATTAACAAAAAATAAATAATATAAAGCAAGATTTATGAGGTAGATTACGACTCGTACCTCTTTACTCAACGAATAATATTATGCAGCAGCTGAATATACTTTTTTTTTATGTTTTTCAAGACAGTCGAGAGACATTTATTCTTCTTTTGATTGACCACAATAAGGCCACCGTTATTTTCTTCAAACAGTAGCCCACATAATGAGCAGTTGTTAATAAAATAACAGCAACAACGACAACGAAAAGAAGAAAAAAAATTAACTGGCTATTATTAACTGACTCGATTATAAGATGAGATAAATAAAGTAAAAAGTGAGAGAAAATTCACGACAGCTTTAAGACGAGTTTAACATTAACGGAGCAAGTTGTTTCAAGAAGACATTTTACCGATGGCTTTTGTCTTGGCCTTAAGGCTAAAAATTTGTTTCTCTATATACAGTATGTTCTACAAGCACTTAATGTAATGAGCATCAAAAAGATAACAACATAAATGGTTTACTTAAAAATTATATACCTTCGGGTAAAGTAATTTAAAATTTGTATGCACAAGATATTTCTACTGGGTGAATATTATTATGTAGAGACGTCTTGATTTGATTGAGTAAGAAAAAATAACGAGGGTACAAATTCTATCACCCACATTGTTAAATACAGTCTACAAAATAAATGCCATCTCATCTAAATTGGCTGGTATGGCATATTCGTATATTATACTTTGTTAATGTCATCGTTTTTCATAACGGTATGTCACTGTCATTGTCAGGCATTCCGTCTACATACATAACAGTTTACTGAGGCAATGCCCGACTGCTAATCACCTCTCTTTCTCTCTTAATATTTTAAATTACTATAATAGTAATATAATACAACAACATAATATGTATGACGACATGCTAGATAATTTTTTTTTTCCTTTGAAAGAAATAATATTCAGCTCACACAATTTTATTTCATTGCCATTAACGTGCATGCCTGCAGTATAGATGTGAATTTCCAAATAAAAAAAATTACAAAACATGGTGTTTGAATGAAAAATTAAGTAAAAAATTTTTATAAAAATAGAGAAATAACAGATTACATACGAATTGCTCTATACAACCTCGGAAACCTCAGTCAGATAATACATTATTCGACCCAGGATGACCGAATCGTCGTTATACAACTGGTTGAAAAAAAAATAAAAAAACTCGCGTGAATAAAAAGACAAAAACATACTGGAGCAGCAGAGTATAATAGTTTTTTTTTTTTTCTTTTTTTTTTTTTTAAGTGAACAAGGAGTTTAGAAAAGGGATGGACAAAGTTTGCCGGGAAAAGTTTTTCCGGTGAATATATATACATGTATATGGAGAAAACTGGAAAGGAACCAGAATGAAAAGTAAAAATAAAAAAAAATAAAAAAATATATAGAGCGATGGTTAAGGTTGGTGGCCAGCGGCTTACATCGTTTCGTATGAAATATGCATGTACAAGGTTAAAAGTGCAATTTTCACGAAAAACGGCTCTATGAAAAGTTGGCTCGATGCATTGTTTTCGTTTTTTTTTTAACCCAAAGAAAAATAGATAAGGGCAAAAGGGTGAATTCTGGCGAACAACGAAAATGGAGAGAAAAATTGTCGCACGCCTTTTGAGATCCAAATGCAATATGATGGTCATTTATCCCACGCTATATAACTGTTTATTTTTTTTTTGTTAGCATAAAGGTCTTGACGAGCATTGTGCGGTGAATTATCACCACAAGAACTCGCAAAACGAATGATACTTGTTGTCGAAATACAAATAAAATCATGGAAATTTAATGTTAAAATCAAACAAACAAAAAATAAATAAATAAATAAATTACATAAATAAAAATGAGATAAAACGAGGAGAAAGATAATTTATTTCAAGTTTCCATATGTAATATTCCGAAAATGGATCATGAAATACACATACCACACACAAACACACGGAATAAAATAAATAAATAATTTTTCATTTATTTTTCATTTGGCTGTATGAATCATTCAAAACAATAAATACAAAACCACTTAAATAACAATGATAAATAAAATTGCTCATTTGTAATTTACATTAGAGGGACTTCATCGATTTCCGGAGTATTTATTATTTGCGTTTGTAATTGCGGGTTGAAAAAATAATAATAAATTGGGTCAAACAATATGTTGTCGAGGAAAAAAACAAGAAGGTTCATTGTCCTTTGTCAACTCCACGAAAATCGAAAACAAAAAATAATATTTTCATAAAATCATTGTTCTTACACTGCAGTCAATTATTTGAATACCAAAAAAAAAAATCTGAATAAATAATAATTGAATTTAATAAGCGACATTAATGCGACAAAAAAAAATTAAATATAATTTATTTTTTTTAAACTAAAAAAATATTTAAATTTAATTTCAATGCAAGTGACATGCTTGTATCAAAAAAGCATCTACATTATGTACACATAAATTTAGCAACCCTATATTTACTTTGAAAATTATTATCATTATTTTATTCAATAATTTTTTTATTTTTATTTTATTAAAACACGTCACGTCATCATAGCCAGCTTGAATTTAATTTTGCAGGCAGTTTACCCCATCATACACTGATGACACACAAAACATATTTTGCATCTTTTTATTACGCAAGAAAATAATAATGAAAAAAAAAAAAAAAAAAAAAATAGTCAAACACAGTGTAATGAAAAATTCACTCAGCCGACAAAGTAAATAATATTTCAAAAAATTTATAATGAAAAAGTAAATCTAGTCTGTAAGATGTCATAAGCCTGGTGAATTTTTAAAAGTGAGCTGTTAGATAATGCGTATATATTACAGAGGGAGAACAGAGATTTTCAGCTAAAACTTTGTTAAACGATATTGGCAATTTAGTTGAATTACTAAAATCAAATTGAGCGCATTGATACGACAAAAATAACCTTCAACATGAGTGCACACGACTTAATTTCGTTATATCCATATGTCTTTTTTATTTGATTATTTATTTAAATAATAAAACAAATTAATTGTGGTTTTTTTTTTAATTATAAATTGCAGTCACTTGATGAAATTTATTGATGTTTGTTGTTATACTATTTATGATTATGTCGATTTTGTTAATTTGAATATTTCAATCAACACGTTGTCTGGATGTGTGTAATATTTATATATGTATTATAATTTATTAATACAAGGTTGAAAATGAATTTTACGGTTGATTATTTACGAGGCAAAAGCGTTTATGTTTGTACGAATTGAACATATGGGGTTCAAGTAAAACGCAAGTGAATTTTAAAAATATATATAGCATAAAGTGGCGTCTGAAAAGGGAATTGAACTAGTTGTTCAAATGATTAATTGTTCAAGGCTGTTTTATTTTTATTTTTTGTCGGTTTCACAATGATTGTGTGTATACTCTCGATAGATGATTGAAATTGAATTTTATTTATTTCTATTGTTAATAATAATCAAATTTTTAAGCGTAAAATTGACGTGTGTCAATGATCAATTGCTCTATAATGCAATCTAGATTATTATTTATTTTTTTTAATTTGACGTCATGTCAAATGCGTCCCACAAACACACGTACACGTGGCTTTGGCTATATTTTTAAGCATTTTTTGGTACACACGCGTGTCTATTCAACGTTTTTTTTTTTTTTTTAAATTAAAGTTTATGTGAAAACAAAAAAAAAACAAATAATAATAAAATAAAATTAACATCAGCCATCAAATTTGACACATTATTTTTTATCTATCGATGCGACGATGCATATAAATGAAATGAAAAAACGAAAATGATTGATCAAGATTGATGCGAGACTTTCGGTCAGTAAAAATATATATAATATGATAAATATTTGTTTGACATGTGTAGATCCATCTGGACAGCTGTTATCACACACTACATGTCAAATGAAATTTGTCACAAATAAAATTATTTATACAGTAGAATATGCGGGAAAACTCATTAACGCGTTTGTCATGGGTTTGCGGATTGTTGGAGATGCTAAAATCCGGTCAGTCTAGGGTAGATACAATTTGTTGAGAGAAAACATACAACAACCGCAGTACGAATTCTACATAATCATTTTGTACACATAAATATATATATGTTTGATAGAATAGTTGTATGCCAGAGGGCAAAATACAAACTTGGTAAAATTTGTAGAAAATCCTATTTGACTTCAACCTGTCGCTTAATCACATCGTGTATATATGCTCTGGGTACTCTGCATGTTACCACCACAATAATCATATTTCCAACTAGGAAATACCAACGAAATATTGACACTCTCTTGGCTAATTTAATCTGTTGTAAAATTTTCATATTTACTCTGTCAGTCTCTCTTACTCTCGTGACAATTTCAACACCGCACGTTTATTTTAAATATTTTTATTATTTTATTTGACTCGCTTTGACAATATTTGACGTGAAAAAATATAAATGGCTAAATGTAAAAAATAATAGCTTATTTTATTCGTTTTTTTTACGAAAAAAAAAAAAAATTTCGAGATATAAAAATGTGAAAATAAATAAATATTTTTGCAACTAACTTTGTGTAATTTTTTTGTGAGAAAATGATTTTTACGACGAGCCAATTGTGCTTTGTTTCATCGGAGAAAGAAGCCGCATGTAGAATTATAATTTTTTTTTTCATGTGAATATAAAAAAAATGAAATATTTAAAGAACAAAAAAAATGTCATTTACTTTTTAATAATAGTTTTTCAAGTCCAATTATTTATCTCTTCAAGTGTGTTGAGATGTTTTGATTATTTAATATTTATGACTATTTCGAGAATAAATAAAATTCAAAGGATTCAAGTGGATTTCCTACCTCATTTTTTTTGTATTATTTTTATCCGAGTTTATAAAATAATAATAATAAATAGTAAATCACCAGAAAAAGCATTTAAAGTTGGTAAAAGAGCATTTCAAGACTTTTTCAAGCAGTCAATTTTATTTCTAGCTTGCAACTTAAATTTTTTCTTCTTTCCCTTTTCAAAAAAAGGACCCTTTATAAACCCTTTATTCTATTTCTCGATTTTCAGTCGGTTAAAAGTTGAAACATACCTTATAACTTATCGGTGTTCTGGCATACTGCTGCCACATACCCACTCGAAGACACACCAAATATATATTTTCAAAAAAAAAAAATACAAGACACTTGGAAAAATAAAAAATCATCACTTATTCGAAACTTAAAAGCACTTGAAATTTTAGCTTTTGTTATTGACATCAACTCGTGTACATACCTGCAACAAAATTAAATAACAAAAATTCATTAGTATAAACATAACTTTTTACAACTTTTTTTATTACAAACGAAAACAAAGTTAATTTAAAAGAAAAAATTTATTTTATTTTTAAAATTGTTATAAAACATGACTGGCATGAATTTTTTTTCATTAATAAAACTCAAAATCAATGAAGCAATTATTTCTAATTTTCGAAAAATTAGTTTAATACAAAAAAAACCTTTTTTATTTCAACTTTAATTATTTTTTTTAATCTGATGAATTTGAAAATTATTAATAATTTTAACGCTAAATTACGACAGTGTATTTTCGTTTAATTAAAATTTTAATTTAATGATTATTTTGAATTTAAAGTATCAACAATTCACTGCCCAAACGTAAAATGTAATTGTCAATTTAAAATAAAATCATGTTAAATGTGAATATAAAAAAATTCATTAATTTGCACAACAGTATTATCAAAATAAATAAATTGAAAATTATTTTCATGCCGATGAAAACTTTATTAATAAAAAAACCGCCACTTGTGTGTGCTAATTATTATTCAAGCAACTTTGATATTTCATAATGAGTTACATATGTAAAGCTCTAAAATGGATGAGTACATATTGTATTTTGTACACGCGATATTAACAGTTTGTTATTAATATAAAATTGGCGTTTCATTGATGAACATTTGTGTGTACAACAAAACATTTTAAACACGAATAACACACTGTGCTACACAACTTTTGTACATAAAAGTTGAATATATTACACGAAAGTTTGTTCGCATATTAACAAAACTACAGTGTTACAAAGAATATCAAAAAAAAAAAAAGCTCCAAAGTGATAAAGAAAGGTATACTCTATTCAGCTTTGATAAACGCTGAAAAATTGTTTTTCAAAATTACAACAACTTTATCGCAGATTCACTCATAAACCTTTTTTTTATTTTCTTTTTTTTCATCCCTTTCTTTATCCATCAACCACGTGAGAATGATTAATCGTTGCAATTATTTGTTCCTCACAAGGCGATGGAAATTTTCTTCACGAATATAACGTCTTAAATGACAAACAGTATTTTTTCTTTTTTTTTTGTAAATTTGTTTTTAATAAACAAGAGCAATCATAAAAAAAAAAAAGAAAATAAATATTAAACTTTTTAATTCACAAGGAAATAAAAGAAAAAAACTAAATAATATTCAGATTTTTTTCAAGTAAATAAAAGTTTTTATTTATTTAAAAAAATTATACTGTATATTCAATTTAACTTTTATATACCAATAAATGCGAAAAATATAAAATTTGTAAAAACGTTCTATTTGACCTAAAAAAGTGAGTATATTATTAATTTTTTTTTTTTTTTGTAATCAAGTTATTTAAAGGTTTGATCGTTTTGAAAAAAAATTGATAAAGCCTATTATTATAATTTTTATAATCTCAAATAATATGTTAAATTTTATTATACCAGTAATGGAAAAAATAAATAAATTAGCTATGATAATCAGTGTATAATAATAATGGCACATTAAATGACATCATCAGTGAGGGAATGACGTGGACAACCTTGCGTGTCAACCAGACGTGCTCAAAGAGAGTCAGAAAATAATATGAAAAATAAAAAAAAAGATATCAACAAAAGGAAAATGATAAGCGTCAAAAAGAGTGGGTGTATTGTGGCTAAAAGATGCGAGATTTCTACGAAATGTACTTCTTTTTTTATATATATTATTTTTTTTTCCGCCATGGTAATTCTCATAGGACCAGCCATACTTTATACCAGAGAGTGTTGCTTCGGACTTGACTCGTAAATAAATTTGATTGCATGCCTGAGTAAACGACGCAAACAACAATTTTTATTTCTTTTTTTATCTCTTTAATATTATTATTATTTCAGAAGTAATTAGGACTCTTTTTGGCATACAAATTGAATCAACAGAAATTCAAAGGTCAAGGAAAACGACAAAAAACAAAGAATGGAAACTAAAAAAAAATAGTTTTCATTTTTTTTTTTTGTTTTTCTAAACACAAAGGTGAATGTAAAATGTAAACTTGCTTTACATATTTTTTTTTTTTTTCTTTATTCATTGCAAGCTATTTATAATCAGTCATGAACGACAAGTCACCGGATCAACAAGTCTATACACTATGGTCGCTCGAAAAACAGCATTGAAAAAAACATACAAGCTTTTCGAAAAAAAAAAATTATATAAATAAATTTATACTACATAGCCAAGTCAATACTCATGATGTATTTATATATTTTTTTTTTAAATTTCAAACACAAGTGTTTGAGAGGACAAATTTTAGAGCTTTAAAAATTCAAGTTGTTAACGATATTTATCATATTTATTTTACCGGAAGTTTTAATTATTTATATACAAAAGACCAGGTTGATGCAATTAGCAAAACCTTTCTTCTTGTTGATAATTTATTTTAGCATTTTTTTTTTGTTAAATATCATACTTTTGTTAAGCAAAAACTCATTTAAAAATACTGATGCTGGTGGAAGAAAAAAAAATAGTTATTTTAATAAATATTCATTTTAAATAACCGTAATTTATAATTTTTTCTTTCAAATAAAATTATAGTATTATCGTGGTTTACATACAAACAGGTATAGTAAACCAATACAACAACGGGAAGTGCGTTGAACCAGGAGAGAACACAACCTTGGCTATCGTCACGCTAAGTGAACCTCCGTTTGTCAGGTTCACATCTGTACATAATAAAATATATCCACTAGCCAAACGCGTAAGGTAATTTTTATTTTCAAATTATTAAACAAAAAAAAAAAAAAAAAAACATCAAAAGAAAAGTCAAAAGTTTAGTGTTTGTCATGGTTCAAAAAAGGGGCTGAATAAAATTTAAAAAACAAAAAAAAAATAATAATAAATTTCCTCGTACAATTTTGATATATGAAAAATAAAAAAAAATGACATAAAGATGGGGAGTATTGAGGTGCACGTACGTTCTCTCACGATCATGGTCTGTCAGATAAGAATAAAAGTAAAAAAAATGAGAAGAAAAGTCAAGTCACCAAGCGATGCAGTGATGCCAGCCTGCACGCCGACCTATACTCCTTTTTTTTCCGGACAACGCGCACGCTGACCTGTTGCATAGGACGTCCTTTTGTGTCCAAGCGTCTGCATCGCCATCATATATATATGCAATTGCAACATTATACATATGTATATGTGTACATAAACATGGTGCATTATTATAACACAGATATACACTGTGCAAGCCAACTTCTGATGCATTTTGTATTGCTACTTATAAACACCATCAACAGCTTTTGTTCTATTCGTCGCAGCACCCAATATTAAATGCACTTTTAATGTTTATTCTATTTATTTATTTACAATGTAAACCATTGAAGAAGACTATTGTTTGTTGAATGCAGAAAATATATTCTACTTTTCTTTTTTATATAATACGAGAAGAAAAAAATGACACGGAAGAGTCAACAATAATTGTAATAATATATTGGCGGTGTTGTTTCATTTTTGATTTATGAATTTACTTGGTAAAATAATAAATAATTTGTTTTAAATTGAAAATTTTTAATGCCTGAATGAACAGTATTGATGATAAATAATCATCGACTTGTTTATAATGATGTTTTTCATGCTCTAAATAATATTTTTGCCAGGTGGTTGAAGAGGTCATTGATAAATGGAACGAAAAGTCATTCATTTATTTTTTTTCTTTTTTGTATATTTGAGATATTGAATTTGATTAAAAATGCGATTACTTTGTTAATCGTTATCATGAGGATAGAAATTTTTTTCATTGTTGTTTCTTGTGGACAAGTGGAACGTTTTCCAATTTATTTATGTGAAAATGAAAATAATAATTTTGTAAAAAAATTTAAAAAATTCAAAAATTAAATTCACGGAAATGTTTAACAGTTATTATGATAAAGTAAAAACTCAAATAATAAAAATTAATCGTAAAAAAGAAAAATAAGCAAATAAACTTGATGAAAATTTTTTTTATAATCGTGACAGTTTTTTTTTCTTTTTTCATATTTTTATTGTCGATCATAATCTTGATATATTTTTAGCTCTTTTGTTCAAGACTTTTATGTTCCAGAAAAGTATTAAAAAAAACATGATAATATGTATATATTCTCGTAGAAAAAGTAAATTGAATTTCTAAAATTATTAATATATTTACGAAAAAATTTTGATTATTTTTTTTAACGATAAATTATGATGAGGGTTTTTAGCTGTCAGTCATCATAAGCCTACTTGATGATCGAGCCAATTAAATTTTTTTCACACATATCGTGTAGCACGCAAGAAAAAAAATCACCGATTTATTTATTTGACGCATAATAATTCAATAAACAATAAAACCAACAAAATATACTTCAAGGTACAGAAAAAAAAATAAAATAAAACTCAATTTTTTTTACTGTGGGGGTCATGGATAAATAAAAAATGCAAAACACGATTAAGTGAAATGCGTGAGTGTATAAAACCAGAATGAATATAAAATAAAAACAGTTATGAATATTATTTGATTTGAAGAAATAAAATAAAAATGTAGATATAAAGTAGAAATAATAAAATTACAATATACTTAATTACTTGATATTAAAAATTCACTTAAAAAATATAAAAATAAATTTCAAATTTATGTGTTTACATGTAGAGTTGCTTTTAAAAATTTTATATTTATTATAATGAAAATTTAAAACGGAAGTTATATGTAAAAATTTTTTGTATTTTTTTTTTTTATTTTACTCTTTTTATTATTCAACAGATTTTACTGACTGCACATGCACAATAGTATTGCATGTTACGACACATATGTCTCAAACAGATCAGGCAAACGACGAAAGGAATAAAAATATATAAATTTCAAGAGTCGAGGGGTTTTAAACTCACATTCATAAAGTTTATACTTTTTTTTCTTCTCGAGAGTGTGCAAAAGAGGCGTTATGTAAGACACGTTCATTGAATACCAAGTGCCAATATTGCCTATATATAAATACATCTGTGTGTATATTAAATTTTCCAGACTTATTCTACTCTATTCGAAGGAAAAATAAAAATTAAATGTCAAATGATATGATATTTATGAAAGTTAAATTGATTCATTGGCTGTTGGAATTCATTTCATGATATTTTTCAATTGACGGGACAAGTGCAGTTTATTAATTCATAAATTTTAAACAATTTAAAATGCATTTTTACGACATTTTTCTCTTGTTATGAGATACAATTATTTGGGAGGATTAAAATTTTTAGCGAATAAATTATTTGAAAAAAATTAAAACTGTCTTTTCAAAGTTCCAAAAAATTACGACAATAAATTGTATGAAATAAATTTTTTATGTATTTTTAATTTGATTGTTTTTTATTTCGTATTTTTGTATTAATTTTTTTTTAATTTTGTATTTTTAGAATTGTAAAAAATAGCTTATGCATGATTTCACAATAACGCCTTGAAGCGATTATTATATTTATATTTTTTGACCTTAATAAATATATTATACTGTTTTTTTTTTTCTCACTATATTCACACGATAATGCAAAATTATTTTCACACACAAAATGTTAAAAATAATAATAAATGTATTTCGATTTGCCATCTAGAGCAGTGTAAATTAATTTTCAAGAGATTTTTTTTGCTTTTTATTCATCTGGGATAAGCGAAAATTTTTTTTTTAGAATATTATCAGGTAAAATATTAACGATCAATAGAAAAAGTGAAAGTATATACAATATTTTTTTAATAAAATATTAAAACTTTAAGATAATTTAAAAATAAAATTAAAACAAAGAAAACTGAGTAAAAATGCAGTTAATATATATATAAATACATTTCCTGCGTTATTTTATTATTTTTTTTTTTCGCATTCAATTTGTTCGCAAACTTTCGCCGAATAATCTTGGAAAATTTCTTTTTCCTTTATTTCTTATCTAAACTAACAATCGTGGTGTAAACAATCTGGCAACGATGTTAAAAAATAGAAAAAGATATTTTTTTCATTTAAAAAAAAATAACTATAAATTCTACGTGAGAATGACCACTTTGGTTGAGAAAAAAATACTTGATATAATTTAAATATTATTTTGCAGACATGTTACTCAATTGCAAATAGAAAAAAAAATTCTAAAACTTCATTAAAAGATGAATAAAGAGGTTGAAGTAATTAAATTTAAAAATAAACTTTCGCTAAATAATCTTAGAAATTTTCTTTGTCTCTTTAATCTCAAAAAACTCTCTGGCAACAATGTGAAAATAAATGAACAGACTTTGATCTCATATATTAAAAGAATGAGCTGGACATGTATATTTTTTAAAAAAATAAAATCAAAATGGTCACGTATACACAAATAATCTCATAAAATTTCCATAACCAATACGTGCAACTTACAAAGGCATGCACATCATGCATGAAAATAATTTGATAACTTATGATAAGACAATTCTAGTTTGGAAAAATAAATAAATAATAAAATATAAATAATATTTGATATAAAGCATCACGGATAGAATAGTTAAGCTAGAAAACTTTGATTATATATTTGCGAAAAGTCTGTAGGTAACGAGGTATGAAACCCGCAATTTTGAAACGAGCAATCTTGATTCGACGCATTTGTCAGATTGGGTCTGCATGTGGAATACGAATTGAAGCATTGGGCCTTTAGAAAAAAGGATCACAATTTTTGTGTGTGTATATGTGTGTCTGAGAAAGCAAAATAAAAATAATAAAAAAAATACAACATGAAGGTTGAATAAAGGAGTGAGGAGACAAGAGAAGATGTTCGGTTAGATGGTTTTTGAAAGAGTCTTGTTATTCAAGCCACGGTTTGCCTTGGAAATATAGCTGCTTTTGCTGCTTCGAATTTTATAAAAAAACACAAGAAACGAATATACACACGGCTTTTACTTTTTGGATGATGCTTGTGATGCTTTTTTATCAAACCAACAAAAGTCAAATCAATGGATATTACCCATGAGTAAAATATAAATCATTTTCTTTCTTTTTTTTTTTATAAAATGAAAATCATTTTAAGCTCCGGAAATTCACTATCGAGATTTCAAATTTATCTGGGTCAATTTAATTTCATCATCTAGCTCTTTTCAAATATAATTCCTCAAATTATTTTTAATTTAATTCGACTAGTTATTACGAAAAAAATATATTCAATTTAAATTTGCAATTTTTTTTTGAATTAATTTTATAATTAATTACAACTTACAACTTTTATGAAGAAAAATAAATTTATATGTATATTATTTTTTTTTCATGATGACTATGTGTTTATTCGTTTGTTAAATTTAAATTTCAGTCCGAATTTTCAATTTTAAAATTACAAAAATAAAGTCAACTTGTGGCTTATAAAAAAATAACGAAAATTCAAGCTTAAAAAAATGCGTTTATTCAAGCCTTTTTTTATTTTTTTTTTTCGAAAAAATAAATAAAATATAAAATTATTTTTTTATTCAATTTAAATATTGTTATTATTTTTTTATAATACACAAAAAAATTGTAGAGGCATATGCATGTAAGTATAAGACTAACGGCTTGCATTATGTTGATTCTTATTCACCTCAATTTTTTATTTTTATTATTTTATTTATCCAGAACACCGTTATAATACCAGTCGATCCACCAACCAAGAAGACAAAGACTCAGTATTTTTTTTCGACTTATTTTTTATTGTCTGGTATTTATCAGCATAAAAACCGCTGACATAATCGAAATCATCATCTACTATAATAATTCAATTTTTAGCAATAAATATTACCAATAGAAAAATTTAATTATCTCGATATTTTAAAATAGAAAAAAAATATTTATAAAACGAAAATACCTCATCATAAATAAACAGTTAATTTTGCAATACAAAAGATGACTCAAGTCTAAAAAAAAAAATCAATTCTCAAGTCATAAACAAGCCCTTTGAACTTTCTTTTTATTTTTCGTTATTTTTTCGTCATTAGTAATTTTAAAATCATGATTATGCAAACAATCAATTCTCCATTGTTAAAATAATATTTTTTTTCAATAATCATTTGAAATACACTTTCATATACTGCCACAATGATGATCATCATGATGATAAAAATAAGACAACAACTCACGAACAAAAGTTATAAAACAATAAATTTTTTAAATGTCTGTATCAAACTTTCAAATCGATATGAAAAATCAAGTATTCATTTAAAAATATAAATCTGCTTTTCAAGCATTTACTACTGTCATAAAGATTAAAATAAAAAAATCCTACCTAATAAAAAATAGATAAATAAAAATAATGGATGAAAAGAAATGTCCTCTATTTTTAGTTTTATCGATATCAATTTTAATGACTCAAGATTTTGATAATTATTGTTTTTGATTGATAAAAAAATAAAAGACAGAAGCCTTGATAATAAGTTTGATAAAAAATAAAAAAAAAAAGAGATAGTAACGGAGTAAAAGATTGGCTTTAGTTGAGGCAATGTGTAAGTATCAGGAAGAACCTGTCGGACCGGTTAGTCAGGTAACAGCTTTGACTCATTATTTCTCTGTCAGATTCACACAAAAATATAGAATATATATTAAACATTATGGCATGTATGCATAGAGTTATATGATAGAATGTTATATGGCACATGCACTTATAGTTAGTGCAAGTCAAATACTTGCACTAACTATATGTACTGCAAGGAGAAGAAGATGATGAAGAAGAAAATCTCCATTGGTACAAATGGACCACGCCTAAACCCTGCATTGCACCCAATTTATCTAAATAAATGTATATATTTTTTTTTTACACGGACTAAATGATAGATTGTTCATAAATCCCTTCATATTTTTTATTTGTGATTAATGATTCTCTAGAAAAAAAAGGCGTCATCGTCATTTGAACAAAAAAAAAAAAAAGTAAAGAAAATCGACCCTTTAAATGTTGTGTAAAGTTTTTTTGGTGCCCTTTTTTTTTATGACGTAAAAAAAATTTTAAATTATCTTTTAAAATCACCGGAAATGATTTCTTCGTTGAAATATTATATTTTTTTTTAATTTTAAAAGCAATGAAGAGTGCATGATCCAACAAAAGTAAGGTTTGTATCATCGTGACGAGAAAAGGGTGTAAACTACGAGCGGAAAGATTCTTTGAAGCGAGACGAAATTACCTTTTGTATAAGAAGAAAAAAAAATAATATGGACGATAAATGTATATATCGATAAAGAAAAGAATTTTCAAAAAGAAAATAGTGGAGGAAACAAAAAAAAAATTAGAAACCGGAATGAAGAAAATGCACATGGACGTCAAGACATTTACTTGACAGAGACAAATAGAACACAACTACTACGACGACGACGGAAAAAGGATTCGTCTGAGGAAAGAGTCAATACTCATAACAATACTTGTTAAAAAAAAAAAACAAAAAAATTCTTTTTAAATGAAAAAAAAAAATAAATGGTGTGCCGGAAGGAACAAAGGTGGGTTCCGCTCAAAGAATTTCAAGTTTTTTGAAAGTTTCTATTTTTTATGTTTTTTTTTTTTCGCTATTTTTACCTCAAAAGTTGCTATAACGTATTAATAGCCACTCCCGGAAATTTTGTTTGACTTCTTATCTCTGTTTACATTAGAGCTCAGTGTATTCACAATTTTTTTTCTTCTTTTTTTTTAGTGAATTGAATAAAAAAGAGCCGATATTATTTCGTCTGTTTGCAATAAATTATTATTTTGTATAGAAACTTGCGAGAGACTTTAATTTTGACAAATAAAATTTATCATTCAATAAATTATGTAAGCAACAAAAAAAAAACAAAGCTAAATACAAAGAAATAATAATGAAATTTAAAAAAAATTTAGAAAAATATCACTTGAATTTTTACGACACAACATGGGGTGACCTACATTTTTAAATAAAACAAAAAAATACAATAATATTGTATTTAATTTTTGTTAACTAATTGATGCTTTGAATTTTTAATAATAACACTATATGTCTGTACGATTTTGCAATACTATATTTAAAACGAATAGAAATTTTGTTTAGAAAGTGGTTAAATTGAGGCAAAGAGTTGAAGTGACTATTTTTAATTTTCCCTGAAGATAAAAATCATTTTTCGTCAAATTAAAATTGTTCATTTATTTATAGAAGAAAAAAAATTAATAAACAAATAGCTAATTTAAAAAGAAAATATTATATACTATTATTTTAGCATCAATTATCTTTTGGTAAATTTAAATTATTTTGTAAATATTATTATTCGAAGAGATCTCTGTTCGAAGAACGCTTATTTCGTCATGTTGCATATTACGACCCTTCGTTAATTATATGATGAAAATATAAATATCCTTCTCACTATTACCGATTAGTCTTATCATTCTGGGTATATATCAGTCCTTAAAATACTAACCTACCCTAAAAAGCCACGCCTACAATTATTCTGGAGAATCAACGAAAACGATAGATGAGAATTCAAGGGAAATAGTGAGGGTGAACCTCCAAGTTAAATCCCGAGAGGAATTGTCTCTTTCGAAAGAGGGATGAAAATATATATGCGGTCTTTCATAGTTACTAAACTCTCTCGCTCTTTATTTTTCATTGCATTTCATTTTTTTTTTTTATATACGACATAAGACTTTATTATATACTTGAATCATGAGACTTGCAAGTTGACATTATATTCCGACAAATCAACTATACATTAGAGAATAATTTACTTGCACATTATTCTTCAAGAAAAGAAAAAAAAAAAGAAAACAATGCTTTTAAATTGACTCCGAGAATTTAAATTAAAAAAAAAAAACCTCACAATGTTTTTTAATTTTATTTGTAAAAATGTCTTTTAATAAATTTCACCGCTAAAAGTTCCATCAATGATATTATAATAATATTTGCAAGTACTTTAGATAATTATTAAAAGTTTTATCTACCCACTAGCTGTAGGTAATTTTAACTTTTAAATATCACAATTTTTTCATTTTTTATAAACAAATTTTACACGAAAAGATGGATAAATATTCAATTGAGTTGATTATAAAATCAATAAAAAAATGAATAAATAATTGTACTGGCTTGCATCATTTAAATTAAAATTTATAAATAATATACGAGTTGGATTATCTGCTCTATTTATATATATTTTAGACTATTTATTTATTCAATCAAAAGTTTGAAATGTAATTTATTGATGAGCTACTTAACGAAGCCATCATAGCACATCCAAGATATAATCGCGTTCAAATACATTTAAAATAAATTATATTTTATATTTAGCAATGAAAAATTGTGAAAATGTAAAAAAATATTTGAGATTTTTCATGGGTAAATTATATTTAATATTAGTGTATTTACGCACTCGCAATATTTTCATGCCCCAAGGTTAAAAATTAAATTCATCTAACGGTACTTGATAGTACATGTACTCATCATATAAAACTCAAATGTCAAGTCTGAAATATTACACCAGCCAAGTAACTTTAAATCCAAAGTAAATTGAAAAATGTATAAAAAATAAAAAATAAAATTAGCAATCTCGGATTATTGTTGAATACGAACCTACCAAAATTCAATCTTAATAATATAATAATAATAATAACGATAAAAATAAAAAATAATAATAATAATTCAACAAAAGACGAAGGGAGAATTTTATCGATAATAATTTTAATGTTGAGTCAGCAGATATATTATTTTCTATGCCTATTCTTCATCGGCGATGCATGGGAAAATCAAAAAAATAAAAAATACAAAAAATGGCGGATGTTAAAAAAAAAAATAAAATAATAATAATAATGATGGAGGTCAAAAATAAATCTCTATAAATAAAATGAAAATAATAAGTTACTAGTATTTTTCCTCTCCATGATTATAGGGACTTTGATGACTTGCATTTCCTCGCCTATCAACTTGTAATTATTATTATTATTATTATTTTAATTAATAAAAAAAATAAATTAAAAAAATTAAATAAATAAAAGTGACATACACAATGAGTTTTTTACTTAATTTTTATATTTTTTGTATTTTTTTCCGAAATTAAATATTGCAATTTGAAGATTGAAAAAAAAAATTAAAAAAAAAAAAAAAATCGAGATAAATGTAAATTGTTAATAAATATGGCGGATTTTATTGGAACAAAAGCTACTACGCAGTTATGTCGATGAGTGAAAAAAAAAAAAAAAAATTAAACACTAATTTTACACAAAAACACAGAGAATTTAACTCACATCACAACATCACAACGAGACATTAAAAAATATGTATATTTCTCATGTTGATGATTATTATTTGTTGATATAAATTGAGAAATAGAAAAAGAGAAAAAAATATATATAAATACGTACATGAATGTATGGAGCCAATGTTTTACAACGACGCCGTTTTTGGATTTTTTTTAATCGCAAAAATAATCACCTAATTGGATTAAACTGATAAATATTTTTACACTCACGTTATCACATCGATTTACTCTATTGAATTTATACACTTTTAAAACTGATTCGCGATTTTAAATTATAAAAATATTATTAATAATTAAGAGCACTTTTTTTCCGCGGACAATGACCGTGACCGTGAAACTACAATGGAGGGGGTCATCGTTTTTTATTATTATCATTATTTTATTTTTTTTTTTTTTTCGCTCAGTGCTCGTTGCGGCGAAAAAAAGAACTAAATATATTTGCGTGGGAAAAAATTTGAATTTGAAAATATTCAAATTATTTACGAAGCAAAATGTTTGATTTACTTGAAAAATAAATATATCTATTGAAAAATTAAAATATATCAACATTTATCTGTGTTAATGTTTACGCATTTTTAAAAATAATTATAAATTTAATTTGAAAAATCAATTATTAAATTTTATTTTAAAATTACTTTTCTATTTTTTTCGTAGTATTAAGTGCTCTAAAAATATCCACATAAATAAAGTAAAAGCATTTATGCCATATTTTCATCACATGATTTAAAAACTTTAAAAATAAAACAAAAATATAAAAATCGTGAATTTGTATATATGTAATATAATTTTCAGCAATCTTTGATAAATATAAAAATAAAAAATCAACAAGGGGTGTGTAAGACATCCCAGATAGCAATAATTTATCGTCACGATAACACAGAGAGAAAAAAATAAAAAAAAGTAATAAATACTTCATAAAATCACCAAATGATTTGTTATTATTATTTATTATATATTTATATTGATCTGAAAAAAAAGATTCCCGATATATAACCTCGCTATCTCAAGCGTAAAATAATATATTAAAGATAACATTCGTATATATAAAAATAAAAAATACACAGCATACTGTACATCTAGATAAAAATAGAAAAAAAAATAAAAGTTTAACTGTTGATTTTCTTTTTCATCTAAACTCAGCATTAAAAGTGTATATGTGTATATTTTTTGCATGCAAAATTACGAGAGAATAAATGAGTCGAGTATATCGGCTTGTTTGGTATAAACTTGATGGTTACTATCGAAACAGTAAGTAGGTATAGAATCCGGCCATTGACTGCACGGCATTGCCCTCTTTTTTTATTTATTTATTTATTTTTTTTTTTTTTTACTTTTTTCCCTCGATATAAAACGTTAAAGACTGCACCGTTTGATTGCCTCGAAACGCGGTCACACATGCTGTGCATACTTTCAAGAAAACTCCTGATTTATATCAGTCTAAAGTTCCTCTAATAATAATGACATAATAATCCTTGGAATTTTATAAATAATAACCAAACCTTTTAGCTAAATATTTTAATTAATTGCAATTAGTCCAAGTATTATTATATGAAAAAATTTGTCATCTATTTTAAAATATACTTTTTCCATAAATTAAATTGCTCATCGATTTGTCTAGTCACTATGGATTAAATTCTTCATTTATAAATTTTTTTTATTTTCATTTTCCAAAGTATCACAGTGAATTTACTTAATCACAAGTGTCAAACATTATAAAATTCACTTTTTATAAAATAAATTAATCTTTATATACAAAAATGTTTTAATATAGAAATAAAAATATTCAAAATAATTAAATAAATTCCTATTATCCAATTAAGTCAAGTCAAAATGTGTACACACTGATGTATTAAAAGAAAAATATTAAAAAGATAATGATAATCATCAAAAAAAAAAATAAAAAAAAATAGAAAAGAACCTCATTTATAATTTTAAATGAAAATTTTGTTTTTACTCTATTATCAACGCAATTCAAAAGATATTAATCTTGTGTATATAATACAGCCGACAACTGGCTTTAATCATCACACAAAAGATAAATAAATAATGATAATAATAAAAGTGGTCTATTTGGGAGAATTTTCAAGAGGATATATAAGGCGGGCAATGTATTATATATATTGGTAAATCGAAAAGGGGGCTCAGCATTATAATGTAATACGAGAAGAATTTTAGAAAGGCATAGTCAGTGCAACAGAATGCCCCAGCAACCTGTTCATTTCCTTTTTTTTTTTTTATATTTTTTCTATTTTTTTTTTTTTCCTTTTCTCTCCCCCTCGATATATATTTCAAATAAAATAAAAAAAATATAAAAATACCTGTCGAGGCAAACCGAACAATAGCACAAGCACCTGCACGCCTGTCTCGGTCAATGTCCCTTTTTATTTTTAAATTATTTTTTTTTTTTTATTTTCTCAAGTGGCTGCACAGCCTCTTTACTCCTCATCACTATTTTTAAAAGTTTTATTTTCTCTTTTGAAATGAAAAGAAGACCCAGTGCAATATGTTTTTTCATTTTTTTTTTTTTTTTTTTTTATGACATCTTGACGTAACTCACAACACGGGCATTATATTTTTTGCTGTTTTCATTCATATTTTAATATTGTTGGTCAACCGCAAAACAAAGCTGTAATAATAATTTATTATCAAACACCGTGAGAGAATCGGGTGGTTACTTTGTGTGCGTTTGTATAATGAAATTGTCGAGTGAGATAGTCAATTTTTATGTATATTTTTCATCGTGGTGAATAAGCGTGTATGGAATATTATCAAGACCTTCATGATATTATTATTAACCGTGGGAAAAATTTAATAGTAAATACAACAGGTTTCAATGAAAATCGATCGTCAAATAATAATAATAATTTTTAAATATTCATACAATATTTTTATTAATCATTGAAAATTCATTAAAATTATTTATAAATATATTTTATTTCACCTCAATGTTTTTTTATTTACTTTAATTTCTTTTTATTTTATTATTTGTATAATAAATTTTACTTTTATTTGATGAATAAAACAGTCGAGAATTCAATTTATATATTTTTTTATTTTTAATGTGACAATTGAGGTCATGAAAAAATTTCAGATTAATGAAGAAAAATGCAGGGAAATTCTAAATAATTATCGAGGGTAGTCAAGATAATCTGGAGAAATATTTTTATTTTATATATTTTTTTATCGTATGAAACGAAAAAATATAAAAAATATAAAAAATATTATACATGATGCATTTAAATTTGCATATATTTTATATGCATCATCAAAGACGTATTTGTAATTAGGTCGGTGTTTACAGTGTGATCATACATAGTGACACCCGCTGCCATCACCGCCACTCACTTCAAAGTAAATTTTATACATATATTTTTATTTATTTTATTTTTCTTGTTGCTATTTTTTATTTAAATAAATTATATGTTTTTTATTTTATACATATAAGTGTGTTAATTCAATGAACAGTGTTATATTTCATACCAGCATCGTCGACAATCTATATAATAACTTCTTATGTTTCGTCATTGGTTTCATTTTTCTGAAAGCAAACTGAAACTTTATTTTACAATTCAAATAAAAATATTTATAACAATAAATTTTCAACGTAGTTTAGTTCTATAAATTTATATAAATTTTCCTTTTTTTTTTTTTCATGAAATTTTGAATTTAAAGAGCAAAAAAAAAAGAAAAGCAGTGAAAATAAATAAAAAAATATTAAATTGTTTTATACAAAACGAAGTAAAGAAATTGAAATAATAAAAAAAATATATACTTGAGAAAAATGTCGATCACAAACTTCTTTATGTATATTTTCAACTCTAAAAATTTCTCACTGTTTTTCTCACCCTTTTTAAAATACTTTTTTTCCTTTCATTTTATTCACAAAAATAATTCAATACCTCACGAAAAAAAAGCACCAGCTAATAATAAAAGTAAAATTTTCAATGAATTTTTATTGTAAATAATTAATTTTTTATTTTAATGATTTTCTTGGGTTTTTTCTCTTTACGAGTATAAATATTTCCTCGATTTTTTCGATATTTACAAGTCGTGTATTAACAGAAGAAAAAAATATATAGCAAAAAGTCAATTGGTATATAGAAAAAGAGGAATAATTCTTGTGCAGCAAGTGTAATAAGAAAAAAAAAATTAGTGCAGTAAAAAAAAAAATAAAAAGAGTTAAGCCGGGGGTCTACGACCGGTCGTTATATTATTTCTTCCTTTTGAGTTTTTTTTTTTTTTTATATTTTTTATTATTTGAATTTTATCGGTGTAGCTGTGCAAACGTTATAGGAAGATAGGGTTTAAAAAAAAAAAAAAAAAACGGTCACTGATCCTTCCGCCCGTATACCTGCAAGTCTCACAACTGACCCTTCGGTTTACAGATAAAAAAAATTTAAAGAGATGGAAATCATCAATGTGCTACCTTCGGCATATATACACAATTAGATATAAAAATGTGTTAAAATATATGAGGGTTAAAAAACACTACCACCTGTCCCCCTGTCCCCTGACTTTTTTGTTTTTTCACTCTGCTTAATCTTGTTTTTGAAAAAATTTTTAAAAAAACCCAGGAAGCAAGCAATTATATTTAACAGGTATTTTTTTATTTTTTCATGGAATGATTTTCAAGGGAAAACTGACAACTCATGCACCACCATGAAAAGAAGATAAAATTAATTATTAAATTACTTCAAATATATTTTTTTATCAAATAAATAATGTAAATTAAAATGAAAAAAAAAAGTGTCTCTTTAAATTCTACAGCCAAGACAACTTTATTATTTTTTTTCTATTCTTCAATTAAAAAAAATAACAGAATACCTCAAACCACATTAATAAATAATATTATAAAAAATTTATAAATAAATATTTTACAAAAAATGATTGACTTTCTCTTTAAAAAAAATAATTATTAATTAATCAAGTATATAAAAAATGATTGAAATATTCTATTAGTTGAGGAGAAGCCGAAAGAGTATAATCGTGATCGTAGCACAAAAGCCACGGTCATTGACTCTGATGATACCTACTCTCTCAGAATGTCTTGCACTAGGTATAGTCAGTTGCCTCAAGAAATAATAAGGTTCAAACTGGCCAGGGTTTATTCTCGCTTCATCTTTCCTTTCTCTCCTCGAGAAACGTTTTTTTTTTTTCATTTTTATTCAACATTTTAACTTAAATATATAATTAAATCTCATCATATTTTTTTATTTAAATATTAAATACTATAAGTAGAACTATTAATAATTGACTTCTCACGGTAAAAGTATTTCGAAAAAATTATTAATTAGCTAAAAAAACAAAAAGAAAAAATTTCTAGCGCAGAGATTTTTCGATTAATTTATAAATAAACAATTGATTGTTGAAAAAAAACAAAAGTAATTAATGAAAAATAGGATAAAAGTATTAATTTGAAAATATTTTAATTAACAATAATTATTATTATTTTTTTTTATTGTTAATTGAGAAGATTTTAATGGTAATAAAATGGATATTGCATAACATGTGCAGCCACAAACTTGGCTCATAGTAATTCTCAAGGTGAAAATAACGTAAAATATAATATCTTAATGTGAAACAAAGAGAAAGGAACTGTTATTTTAAATTTGACCTGACAAATAATAATAATATTTAATTAAATAAAATGATAATAATAAAATTATATATAAAAATTATTAAATATCACGTTTTAAATTATTACAGTGAAAGTTTATTTATTAACAATTAAACTTGACTTTGTCTAACAACAGCTGCTTTTCGTAGAAATAATTAATACAACTTTTAATTCACTCAATGACGAAAATTTTAAATCAAACTAATATTTCAACAAACCATCTTTGCATGTGGCATAAATGTCGGTGTTTTTTAATTATTAAATTTGAGCTGTTTGTAATTTATTTTTTTTTGTTTCAAAATATTTTATGAATAATATACAACACTGGCCGTGTTTTTATTGTAAAATAAAAAGACGGAAATATTTTTTATTTAACTTTTTAATTATCAACACACGTGACGTTAATTTTATTTAATATTTTCAATTTATTTTTTGATATGAATTATAAGGATAATATTATTTTATTGATGACACAAATTATTTTTTTTTAATTTTGATTTTAAACAAATTATTGTTATTCAAATATGAAATATTATTTGTGTCGTTTTATTAGAGCAAATAAAAAAATATATATTGTATAGGCCTCATTAACACACGATAGAAATTTTTTCTCTTTCTCTTTTTTCTATTATTATTAAAATCAATAGAAGAAAAAAAACTTGTTGTGTCACAAAAATGTGGTATTTCACCTGAGCATATACATACTTTTAATCGTGACATGAATAAAAAGTAAATTAATGTTTCAAAATAAAAATAGATATCATTTTAAACTAATAACACAACTAAAGTGACAATGATAACCATCGAAATACCATATTTTAAATTTCTTACTACTGAAAAACTAAAAAATAAATTGAGAATTTTATATAGTCAAATGTTGATGTGCTACATAGTACATACATATGCATATCAACCTCTCAACGTTAAAACATGCTCAGAATAATAAAGCTTTTCCTTTTCATTTAAAAAAATATCATCTTTTTTTACCTCAAAAATCAATAAAAATATATTTTTTTCAACTAAAAGCTTACTACAATAATTAATA
Source organism: Aphidius colemani (assembly GCA_030523065.1). Classification (NCBI taxonomy): domain Eukaryota; kingdom Metazoa; phylum Arthropoda; class Insecta; order Hymenoptera; family Braconidae; genus Aphidius; species Aphidius colemani. The sequence goes on from JAPYYR010000328.1 coordinate 61,395, forward strand.
TTTTAAATTGAGAATTTTTTTGTTAATTAAGATATTTTTATTATTTTTTAGCACTAAAATTTCAAGACTATAATTATTTAAATAAAAAAAAAAACCAAATTAGATTCTTTTTTTTTTTTTATTTGTCAATTTTAATTAGTTAGATCAAAATTAAATTATTGATCTAAAAAATTATTTATATATTAATTATTAAATTGTTTGTTATTATTTGAAAAAAAAAAAGCAAAAAATTACACACCTTGAACAGAAGCGCCGAGACACAGGATTAAACAGCTCCAAAAAAACATCTTGAATGATTCTCCTTTATTCTTCATCATCATTGCCATTTTTCTAATCACTTAGCACAAAATAATAAACAAATAAACACTTTTATAATCAATGAAATAAATTAATTCCAATTAATTATATTTTATAGAAATAAAAAAACAAATTTCACACTTTAAAACGTTGGTTAATATTTATAAAAAAAATTATAATAAATAATAACACAAATGAATTGCTTTTTGTTTAATTTTTTTTCTTTTTTAAACAAATTTTTTAGATTTGTTAATTATTAGTTTGATTTATAATTAAAACTCCGTTTTGGTACGCAAAGTGCGTCACCTCAATTTCCTAGTAACTTTTAAAATTTATTTTCAAATAAATATTTAATATGTAATATTTATGTTGAATTGGTTTTATTAATTATAATTTAATAATAATTTTTAAATTTTATAATATTTATTGGTAATGTGCAAACTACAGGACTTGGTAAAAAAACTGGAGCCAACTGAATAGCTCGACGCGCGAAGACAGTCTGTCGCGCGTTTATAAAAGTTCATACTTTCGTGTTTATTCGGCGGGATACGATTTTACCCGAATAATTATTCGTGTTCAAATAACCGAAGTGAAGGGGAATCCGTAATTTATATTTTTCCGTAATAATAACGTTAAATTCATCGATACATATCTATTTAAATAACTTTTTCTATTTTATTTGTTTTTAAATTAGAAACTCAAAATTATTCAATTTTTCTTTGTCTACTTTTGTATTTGTTAATATAAATATACAAAAGTAGATTTATTTGCTGATTTGCTCCGTAACTAGTCTAATATTCTTCCGTCCTTTCCGCCTTTTTTTTCCATAATTAAACAAGTAATTGCTCCTTTATCATTTTAACACTTTACAAATGCCTTTTTTCTCTCTTCTTGAAATACAAAGTATATAAATTTGTGAAAAAAAAATAATTACAATCTTACACTTCCGGATTTCATCCGAAATTAATCCGTATTACTCCAAAATTAGTTCGAGAAAATTCCAGATAATGCCTTTTCTATGGAAGAAAGTAAAAACATATAAAATAAGAAATGACCTGCAAATTATTAAACAAAACGGAGCAAATTGATGAAAATCCGGAAAAACATTTTCACTGATTATATATTTTCTTTTAGTAGTTCATTCGAAAAGCAAAAGGAGCGCTTGTGAATACGAAAAAAAAAAAAGAAAACAGGAGCAAGTATCCCTTTGAATCCTGCAGCTAATAGAAAGGGGATCTTTCGATCTTCATGTATAATTGCACTGATTATATTGCACACATATTGCAACATATTGCAGATGCATAAAATAATAATAACAATAATAATAATAAATTTATATCACGTACATATCTAACTATATAATAATTTTATTTATAAATATTTTTTATATTTTCCATTGCAAATAAATTTTTTCCCATTTACATTAAACAAGTAAATTAATTTTTTTTATTTTAACATGCTTGAGATCATTTGCTATGTTTAAAGTGGTTTTATCACGATTCTCCTTGAAAATTTCAATCTAAATTATTATTTTTAATAAACATTTTAAAATAAAATTTGATTCTATCATTGTTTGCATTGAGTCATATTTTATCTTGCAAATATCTCAAGTCAAATCACTTTTGATTATGACAACTTGATAGCATTATATTGATTAATTTACGGGGCAGTTTTAAATATAAGCGCTTTTTTTAACCCGGAGATATTACTATTTCAATTTTTTTGAAAAAATTATAAAATGGTGATAAGAGAGGATGATAATAACGCTATCGCCATTGATACAAGTAAATCCAAGCATAGCCCTCTTTCATTTTGACTGTATCAGACTGTATGACAGAGCAAGCATACGTGGTAAAAAAGTGGCGTGGAAGAACAACCCACAAGCCAGTTCTACACACAACGCTGACGTGTAACATTCTTTGGACACTTTGCTTTTGCTTCACATATTGCCGGCAGTTGAAAAATATCATTCAATCATTCAATAGGTAAGTGTTAATTACAATAAATTGATAGATAATTTTGTTAATAATTATTATTGTTTATTTAGATTTATATTTTATCAACAATAAATATGAATCGAGGAATTTTGTTGTTGATTTTGGGACTTTGTTTGGCAACAAATGGAATATTAGCTGAATCACCAGCTGATGTTGATGATGGTGTTGTTGAAATTGAAGATGGTCCAGTTGACACTGAGGGCATAGAAAATATTGATATCAATCAGTTCTTTAAAGATGGAAAAATACCAACTCAACAAGAACTATCAAAAATATTGGATTCAATGAAAGGCTTATCTGATGAAGACAAAAAAAATTTAAAACGTTCATTTGCTGCTAAAGCACAAATTAAAAATGCTGAAGAAACTGAAGCAGCATCAAAACCAAATGGTGGATTTTTATATCAAACAATGACACTTCTTGGGATGCTCAGTATCATCGGCTGTATTTTTAGTAATTATTTTTTTATTTATTATTTCTTGTCAACAATAGTTACTAACTTACCATACTGTCATTTTTTTTCCAGGTTTCTTTGGATACAAATTGTACAAAAGTCTTGTTGACAGAGAACTCAAACGTGAAATGAAAAGAAAACTAAAAGAATCAAAAAAAAAGAAATAATTGTTGATGTTAATATATTTGTCATAATTTTTTTTTTTTTTTTTTTTTTTATATATACCATCTTGTTAAATATTTTTATACAATTTTTTTTTTTTTTTATATGAAATTAAAGAGTATTTCTTTTTTGCTAAAATTTAATATACGAGTTTTTTTTGTTTTTTGTTTATTTCGAATTTTAATTTTATATCCTATTCCTTTGATCCAACTTTATCGTTTTAATTTTAAAAAAAACTACGCAAAAACAGAACAAACTTGTGTGAACTATATATTTTCACTTGAGTTAGTTCAATTATTGTTATTAATTTATTATTTTTATTAAAGAGTTTGGGATAAAGTTTAACGTAAATTATTATTTATAAAGTTTGAGAGTCAACGGTAAATAACATTTACATTGAGCTTCTTAGTCACGTGTCGATGAATGACTAAACTTTATAATGAAATTTTTATTATATTTATTATTATTTTCAAATGAATATTAATAATGGGAAACGGTTGATTGATTTATCCTTAAACATTTTAAACTGATTAAAATAAACGAGGCTTTATTATTACGTAACATGACAAGTTTTATTATGAAAATAATTATTATTTTATCTGTCAAAAGCAGAATAAATTCACCTCAAATAATGTAAATATTTATTTGAAAATAATTTATATTTAGGTTTTAATTAAATTCATTATTTTGTATTTTATTGAGTCCATTATGCTTCAGTTTATTATGAAAAAAAATTACATACTTTTTAATTATTTATATACACTAGTCCTATTTATATACCATTGGCAACATTTAATATTTACAAAATATCATGTCCTCATTCATTATTAATAATATTATTCAATTTATTATCATCAATTATTAATTAACTATTTTTTTTTTTCATAAAAAATGATGAAAAAAAATATAATTTATGTAAAATAAATTTAATCAATTGCTTTACGTATTTTTGAAGTTTAAAATTAATTATTTTTTTTCCTCAGAGTTTTTCAGCAATAACAAAAGGAAAAAAAAATTAGTCACTTCTTTTAAAAGAATAGTTATTGACATGACAATAAATTTGATTACTTAAAATTAGAAAATTAATATAAATATATATATATTTGTGTGTGTGTGTGTGTATGTGTGTATGCTATTGTTAAGAAATATAGAAAAGAAATATAAAATAGAATTTTCACTTGACACGTTTTTGTTGTCTTTGACGATAAATATCATTTACTGGAGGTGGTGGTAGATCTTCATCCTCGCTGTCTTCACCACCAATACGTGTGCGCTTTCTTTTGCCAATAATTGACGAGCCGTCATTGTTCTCATCAACAATCCAATGGACGGATTTAGCAAGATCAAAGAGTTTTGTATCACAGCCATTGTCAGCAATAGGTTGTGGTGCTGTATTAAAAAAAATATATACACATTAATTATACCAAGTTAAATGAACAAAAAATAAAAAGAAAAAGTATTGATTAATTTAATACCATGATCTGGAAGTTGAATTCTACCAAAAACATCAATCAATGTATCAATGTGAACAAATGGTCCTCTGAAACAATCTGGTGGTGGTAAAATTGTACAAAGTTGAGCAGCTGTTGGTGGCAATGGAAAAGCACCTCCTAATAAATAACAAAAATGAATTGATTAAATATATATAAATAATTAAATTGATGATGATTAAATAATTTGTATTTACCAGGTACTGGATGTTCACCAGGTAAAGGATTTACTTTTGGCTTGAATGGTATCATTTGTGATATGTCTGGTTTTGGTAATGTGACAACGATTTCTTCAGCATCTTTTTGACATGGTAATACACCTGGATTATTTCTGCCAAGATTTGATACTTCAATATAGCCAATTGATCTTAACTCAATTGATGAACATGGATATAAATCAATGAATTTATATCTATCAACAAGTTGAGCTGTTTCTTTACCTTCAAATTCTTTAATTTTTTCTAAAACAGCACTTCTACGTTTTTCAACTTTAACAATACTAGCAAGATCACCAATATTTGATTCAAATTCTAAAAATCTATTCCATATGTCAACTGATTTTTCTGGCTCTAAGCTACCAGATGACAAAACACGTTCAAATAATACACGTGTGTTGTTATCTTCATTTAAATGTGATAAATAGTCGATATAACATAATACATATTTTGGATTATCACTAAATTTTTTTAATCCTAATTCAAATATACGATGTGCAATATTTTTATCTTTTGTACAATAATATTCCATTAATGCTGCAGCAACAAATACATGATGTTTACATCTGCTATCTTCACGTGCTCTTTTAAAGACAGTTCTTGCTGATTTAATACCTTCAGCTCTTCTAGCAAATTTCATATATTGTACATATGCTAATGTTGGATCAATATCACTTATATCTAAAAATTTTTGATATATTTGATGTACTTTATCATACTTAACACGTCCTTCTTCAAAATCAGCATGTGCAAAATAAAGTAACATATTTTTTGATAATAATGTATTCGTAGCGCGTTCAAACATTGTGCCAGCTTCATCACTTAAATTTTTAGCAGCATTAACATCACCTTTTTCAGTTAATATTTTTGAGCTTAACTCAAGAAAATGAGCTGCTTGATGCCACACTGCTGGATGATGACCAAGACAAAGTAAACATTGTTCAATTGCAAACATAACTCTTTTTGCAACGAGTGATGTATCCTCAGTTCTCAATGGATTACTACGTTCCCAAGCAATATATTTTTTCCACAATTCAACCTTTATATTTATTAATTTAAAAAAACAAAAAAAAAAACAATACAATTATTAATATATTTTCAATTAAACATCAACAAACAAAGAAAAGAAAAATAACAATTATTACCTGTTTTATTTCTTCAGGATGTCCAGTTGGTGGTACACTTGGTGCACCTCTATTAAGACCTCTCGTAACAGCTTCTAATTCTTTAGCAACTCTTCTTGCATTCATATAATCTCGCGATCTTTCACTAGCCATTTTATCAGCTATCATTGGATTAACACTATGCTCAAATGCCATATAATCTTTCCACAATTGTTCCATGTTTATCATTGGATTTACAACACCACGTTGATAAACCTACATTTAATAATTTTATTGATTTTTATTTATATGATTTATTAGATATTATTATTATTATTATTATTTAGTTTTACTATTTTTTATTAAATAATTTACCTTTCTGACAGCACTTATACGTTGATTTTCAGCATATGTTCCTACAGCTTCAACACTTTTTAAAAATAATATATAATCATTCCATATGCTGAATGAGTGTATGTCCATTCCAATTTTATCAAGTGCAAAATCATATGCTTGTGCCATTTTTTCTCTATAATTAAATTTTCTAATTTTAATTTTGTTCTAATTGTATGTATTTTTAATTTTCTTTTTTAATTTTCAAACTTACTTGTACGTTGCTAAGCTGGCTTTTGTTTCTTTAACGTATGAAAGATATAATTTCCATAATTCAATATTCAAGATTTTTATGAGGCACCTTTGGAAAAGCTGTTAGCAAAAAATAAAAAAAAAAAAGTCAAAAAAAAAATCAACGTTGACTTTTATTACTATAATTAATTATTAACTAAGAAAAGTTTAAATAAACCCTATTAATCTAATTTTTTTTTAAACATAAAATATATCTACACCCTTACTTACTTTCCACTTAAACATTAATCCATTGTTAATAAGAATAATATTCACAAAAATAGTCAATAAGAACGTTAGAAAAATTTTCTTCATGACTTTATTATTATTATCTTTTTTATTACAATTTTTTATAGATATTTTCTTGTCTAATCAGTTATCAGTAAGTATACATTTTAAAATAATTTATTCCTTGAAATTCTAGAGAAAAAAAAAATATTTCTACCAATGTTTAAAATAGATTTTATATATATTTCATTTTCCTACAATAAATTGAGATAATAATGAGAGTACAATTCTTTTATTTGGCTTATTTTTTCTGATGAAAGATGAGCTGACGATTTAAATCTGACGACTTTATTTAAAAAAATATAAATAAATAATAGCAGCAAATATCAAGCAGATCCAACACTCTGGATTTTAATCTCAGGTTTCAGAAAATCCACTCAACAGCATCATTTGAATATAATTCAAAAATAAATTAAAAAATATACGAAAAGTAAATTAAAAATTAATGCATAATCTTTATTTGAATATTTAGAGACGTCAAGATGAGATTGAATTCAGCATAAACTGATAATTTATTTGAGGAAGGAATACAAGGCAAGATGACATTCAGAAAGTTTTCTTCCAAGAAGTATTATTTAGCATTGTCATATGCCATATGTTCATTATTATTTGTAATTTTTAATAATAAAAAGTAAACTTTAAAATAACATAAACTTCAAAGAAAATAACCTCCCAAATGTTTTATAAAAACAGTAATTAATGAATAAAAAAATGACTGGCTTGTTTTTTTTGTTTGTTTGATTTTTTGTTTTTCATAAATTATTTAAATATATTTTTTAAATATTCAACTGATTATAATAATTTTTGGTTTATATTAAAAGTCAGTCAATGAATATTAAAAATATAAAAATAACATCTTAAAAATATGTTACTTTTTTAATTTTCATTGGCTAAACATATTTAAGATTTTTTTTTTAAACAAAACCATGATATAAATTTTCAAATAATTATATTAACATACCTTTTCGACTTTTTCAAAGTTGCGCATTTTCATCTGTAATAATATTAATATGATAAGTTTAACATTGTCAATAATTTATTAATGATTTATAGAGAATTTTCGAGCTTACCTCTTGTTCAATATATATTTTCCAGTATCGACCAGCTGATGGAAATATTCCAACAAGTTTTTCAAACACTGGACGTACTTCAGTTATTGTTCTATTTTGTCCTTCCCTGATGAGGATGCTCCAAGCCTCCAAATCATAGGGTGTTTCATCGACTGTTCTTTGAGCTCGTTGGAGCTTCTCACTACCCCAATCCTGCATAAGCAAACCATATAATTATTATTATAGAAATTTTAGGTTACCTGTATATAAAATTAACTCTAAAAAATTGAATCAACATAAAAATCATGTTGCCATAAAATATATTAACAACAACAAAATGAATTTAACATTTATTTTTCAACATAAAAATATTATAATTATAATAATAATGATAAATTACTTACAAATTCTTGAACTTTTTCATCTGCCATTGTGTACAAATTATTTTTTTGTATCAACAAATTTTTTTACCTGTAATAACCTCAAGCCCACCCACACTTGTTTTTTTTTCCTAATAATGTATGATAGAAAATATAAATAATTATATACCCAACCACTTGTTTATTTAATTGTTTAATTGAAATTATTACAAAGTTATATTTGTAACCTACAAATAAATTTTATCATAGTATTATTGAGTATATATTTAAATAAATTGTATTTATTTATTATAAATTTGTTATTAAAAAATATACAAATGCTTTATTTGTTGAAGAGAATAAAGAGAAGAAGTGTTTCCTCTTTGAGCGACCACGAAACAATAATGGCTTCGTTAATCGCTCGTTGATAATCGAAAAAAAAAAAAAAAATTAGAAAACAGGTTTCTAAGGTTGGTGCTGCTGATTTATTATTTTAGAGTTTTAAAAAATATCAATATTTATTTACCATTTTTATAAACAATAATAGCAAATAAAATAATTATAAAAAATAACTAAATTAAATTATAATAATTTTTAGTCATTGAAAATGTAATTATTTTTATGTCTTTTTTCAATTATGTCGACAACTTCAGACCAGATAACAATTTCATTATGGCAGATGGCAGCCATGATTATTGAATCATTACTCTTGTTTTATATTATATTAAAATAACACTTACAATCATCGATCGTGTGCATTCTACCTAGTAAATTACAATAAATTATAAATTATTGATATAAAAAAAAAAATAAAAATAAATAATTATAATATAAATGTTAATAATAATAGTAGCTAAATAATATTTTAAATAATTATAAATGTTTTTGTGAAATCGTTTAGCAATGTTGCATCAAAAAGCTACAGATCCTGAAGGTTACTGATGTTTACAATAAAAAAAAAACAACAACAACAACAACAACAAAAATTTACACTTATTAATATTAATATAAATCACAACATATTAAGACAAAAATAATATAATTTAGAATAAATAATATGACGACTGCACTTTATTTGGAGCACTACTTAGACAGTGAGTATATGAATGCGTATGTTGTTTGCTCCAACAATTTTGTTTATTTATATTTTTTATTTATAAATACTAATAATAATAATAATAATTTATAAATCATTATGAATATTGTAGAAAAATAAAACAACAAAATGACAATAATACCATTGGAGCTAATTATTAATTATTTTATTTTGTTATTTAACCAGGTTTGGAGCATCTTCCAATTGAACTTCAGCGTAATTTCACATTAATGCGAGATCTTGATGCAAGAGCACAAGGCCTTATGAAAGAAATTGATAAATTAGCTGATGATTATTTAAAAAATTTAAAAAAAGAATTACCAGATAAAAAAAAAGAACAACTAATGCATATACAAAGTTTATTTAATAAAGCTAAAGAGTATGGTGATGATAAAGTTCAATTAGCAATTCAAACATATGAACTAGTTGATAAACACATTAGAAGATTAGATTCTGATTTAGCAAGATTTGAAGCTGAAATACAGGATAAAGCATTGAATAGTAGTAGAATCCAAGAAGAAACAGTTAATGCTAGTAAAAAAGGTAGAAAAAAATTAAAAGAAAAAGAAAAGAGGAAAAAAGGTACTGCTGGTGCAAGTAGTGAAGATGAAACAAAAGCAGCAAGAAAAAAACAAAAAAAAGGTGGTTCAGTAACATCATCGGCATCAACTGGTGTTGTTGGTAGTGGTGCTGCTGTTGATTCATCAAATATTGGTCATCCAGCTGATGTACTTGATATGCCAGTGGATCCAAATGAACCAACATATTGTCTATGTCATCAAGTGTCATATGGTGAAATGATTGGCTGTGACAACCCTGATGTATGTATTTATAAATTAACACATTTAAACATGTTTTATTATAAAATTAATTAATTTTTATTTTATTATCATTATTATTTCAGTGTCCAATTGAGTGGTTCCATTTTTCATGTGTTGGCCTGACGACAAAACCAAAAGGCAAATGGTTTTGTCCAAAGTGTACGCTGGATAGAAAAAAGAAATAATTTTTATTTTTTATTTGTTAATTGTGATTATCATCGACAGTGTCGATAATTATTATTATTATTATTATTTTTAATTAATTAATTTACTAATCACATTGCAATTTATCATCCAGTAATAATTTATTTATTTAATCATTTACTTCAACACATTGATGATAATCAATTTGCAAATTTTGAGTTAATTTTTGTAAATTGAAATAACAAAAAACAAATGGTTGAATACTTGAGACTGTATTTGCATTGCATCTAATTAAAATCGAGTATTTAATTTTTCTTTTATTTTTAGAAGAAAAAATAATACTGTTTTAATGTTTATACATCATTTCAATTTAGATGTAATGCAAAAATAGTTATAAACTGGTTTATCACAGATTATTGAATGTTTTTGAGACTCGGCCATCAAACTTTTTTTTACAACGTGTTTGCAATTATTTAATAAATTATTATATACATACTATTTTATTTTTAATTTATATCAATAATAATCATATTGTTATTATTAATTTTTATACGTAATTATAAATATTTTTCAATTTGGCCGTTTCTTGAATGTCTGTGATTTACCTCAATTAGTTGATAAATTAATTTTATAAATAATTATTCAGATTGGCAAGTATTAAACGAAAAAAAAACAAATAAATTAACGGAATCTTATACTCTACATTGTATAAATATATATATATATTATTATTAATAGTTGTTTACTGTTTTTATATTTTATAAATGTGAATTTTAAAATTTAAAAAAAAAAGAACAACAACAATCGTCATATAAGTAATTATACGTTTTTTTTTTTTATACATAAGTCCTCCTAATAAATGAAGATGAAACAATAAACTTCCAATAAAACTTTTTAAATTTGCATTATTAATTTTATTTATAACTAGTCAACCGTACCTGGCTTTGCCATATTTTAATTTTTATATTTGGAAAGTCTTGAGCTGTCGCACGGTCTCCTAAATGCTAATGTAAGTTGTCAATTTTTTATTGTTCTTATAAACAAACATAAAAATAGAATTAGAATGTTTTTATTTTAGTTTTTTTTCATCGTGAAAAAATGGGCAAACAAAGAGATCAAAAAAATTCTAATAAGTCTTTTTTTTTATTGTTTTATCACGTAAAAAAATTGGAAGCAAGTGTTACTATGACTAGAAGATGTTGAAAGATAACAGTGAATTGATTTGTCAGTAATTAAATAATTCCAGCTTGTCTGTGACAACATTGACTTGGTGGAACAGTCCAGTTGTAATTATAACTCATTCTGCTTCTAATTTCTTTTGAGCATAATACACCAGTACTTTGATAATAATCATGTAAACTTCGCATATTTTCTGGGCTTTGTTTGTGTGTTATAATATAACTATTTGAGCAACCTCTTGATCGATACTCAGTGTCAAATTTAACATCATGTTTGCGTTCAATATTGGCAACTGGAGCTAGCCACAATCCAACTGACACATCCTCAGAATTGAACAACCTGGTTTTAAATAACAACATTCACATTAATGTCAAGTAAATTATAATGTTTTTAATTAAAATTAAAGTAATCCTACCTAAGTTTATCAGCATTTATTGCAATAAATTCAACAAGTCCATGAGACAATACATATCCTCCACCAACAGCATAAGGCAAATAATAATCACATAAATTCCATCCAGCTTCTTTCCAAGGACCACTTCTTTTAACTTGAGCTTTACCATTAAAAAAACCCCAGTAAATTTCTTTTTTAACTCCTCTGTCTTTCCATGAATCCAATTCATTTAATAATCTTGAAGTTAATACAAACGTGTCATCATCACACTTTAACAAATAATCAAAATCATAATCAGCATGTATCATTTTAAATGCTTGTAAAAGTTTTAAACTCAATGATCCATAATGATCTTGATGATTTGATAATAATAAAAGATCACCAAATTTATCTTGCTCTGATTTTAATGTTTCTTTTGTTTCTTGTTGAACATCTAGGGTTCCAATTGCAAATAAATATTTTATATTTTTATTTTTATCTGACAACCAGGTTTTTCTTATTGCATCACGATTTTTCATACCATCAGGTCTTGTTAATATTACAATTAATAATCTATATTTTGTTTTGTTTATTTTATTATTATCATTTGTTTTTTTATAACATTTATTTGTCATAATTAAATAAAATGTCAGTATGATCATTGTGATTACTATTAGAGTTGCAATGTTTAAACGAAAATGTAGCTTTTTTGATAATACACGTTTTATTTGTATGACCATTTTATTGTTTTATAATTTTATTAGAAATTAACATTGTTTTCTAAACTGTCATGTGTGTATGTGCGTCAAGTTATCCCTCTTTTTTAGAATCAGCTGTTTGTTGGCATTTAATTTTTTGTCAACACAGAGAGAGAGAGAAAAACAGAGAGCCAGAATCATCCAGGCTTGGATCCACAGTGTTCTATATTTTTTTTTTTTTGGCTAGACTTGTTTGGCTAACAAAATAACAAACAATAATAACATTTGTTTGCCGCCAAATCTTGATGGTTTAGCTATTTATTTATTTTTTTTCAATAAAGTTGTCTCATATTTTTAGCTAACTAATTAGCAACACAATGAGTGTTGTTGCTGATAACAATCAAAATGGAGAAGAAGGTATTTACATTTAAAAAAAGAACAGTATAACAATGAATTGTCTATTATTATGTAAACTAATTATTCAGGTTATACAAATGTTTTATTAATAATAATATTTTTTATATCAAGAAACTTATCAGAAGGCAGCTATTGAAAAAATGCTAGATAATTTACCTGTTTTACGTCAATTATTTAATGTACATTTTAAAATTGGTGAAGGTACATTTAGTAATGTTTATTTAGCAACAATGAAATCATCAAAAGACAATAAAAAATTTGCAATTAAACATTTGATACCAACTTATCCAGAGAACAGAATTGCACGTGAACTTCAATGTTTACAAGAAATTGGGTAAATTTTATATAATTAAAAATAAAAATTGAATATTAAATTTTCTATAATTAATTAATTTTAGTGGTGCTGATAATGTTGTTGGAATTGAATTTTGTGTTAGAAATGAAGGCTCAGTTGCATTTGTAATGCCATACATGCGTCACACAAAATTTACAGTGAGTAAAATAAAATAAACTACACTTGTCTAGTGTTGATTTGATTTATTGAAAATTTAATTTCAGGATTATTTTTATAATATGGATAGTTTAGAGCTCAAAAATTACATGAGAGCACTGATGATAGCCCTGAGAAAAGTTCATTTATTTAATGTTCTTCATCGTGATGTTAAACCAAGTAATTTTTTATACGACAGACGCAATAGAAAGTGAGTGTAACATCAACATCATCAGCATCATTTTGGCTTGATTAAAGTCCAGTATTAATGGATATTAATTTCTTTTATAAATAGATACTTACTTGTTGACTTTGGACTGGCTCAAAATTGTAATGACACCAACGCATCAGTCACGAAACAACAAACTGAAGACCATCGTCAAAAAAAAAAAACTGATGAAGTGAGTAAAAATTATATATAAATATTTACAAAATGTTAATAATTCTTAAATATGTTTTAATTTTAATTTTAGAATAATCGTAAGCTGTCAACAGAGTCCCTAAATAAGAGTGAAAATTTAAATACATGTAAATGTTTTGGTAAACCAAGTGTATGCTCAATTTGTACTATCAAACCATCACAAGTTGCATCAAGAGCTGGTACTCCAGGCTACAGAGCACCTGAAGTATTATTCAAATATATTCATCAAACATCTGGTCAATAGCTAAATTAATTGATACAAATATTTTATTTATTACTTTACATTTAATTTTAAAAATTAATTTATTTCAATGTTTTATTTTAGCAATTGACATTTGGGCCAGTGGAATAATAATGCTTTGTATTATGAGTGCAACATTACCATTTTTTCGTTGTCCTGATGATTGCACAGCACTTGCTGAAATAACAACTGTTTTTGGAACAACAAAAATGACACAATGTGCTAGAAAATTAGGTATTTGTTATTTTATTTTTTCATTTTAGTTATTTTTTTTTTAATTTATTATTTATTTTTTTTATTTATTGTTTTAATGAAAATTTAGGCAAAAAATTTATTACTAGTGAAACATTACCAGGTATTGATCTAAAAACAATATGTCAAAAATTAAGATCAAGAAGCAAAAGCTCTCAAAATGACAAGGTATTATTATTATTTGGTTTTGTTTTTTTGGTTTTTTTAATTTACATAATATTTATTTTATATTTTTATTATTTGGTTTTTATTTTTTATTTTTTCGAACAAAAAGATCCCTTTAGAAGAAAATTATTCAACAGAAGCATATGATTTACTTACAAGACTATTGGATGTTGATTTTAAAACACGAATAACTGCTGATGAAGCATTGAATCATCCTTTTTTAAAAGTATAATTTTTTTTTTTTTTTATGTATATATTTTACTGTAATTAACAAAAGAAAAAAGAGAAAAACAATCATGATGTAAACGTTAAACAAAAAATTTATTATGTCAATTTACATTGATTAAAAATACAGATTTATTGTTATTTTTTTAAAAAGTACAACAATTTATATTTAAATAATACAAATAAAATGCAAATGATTTTTTAAACAACACGGTAATAATTATTTTTCATCAAATAAAACTTGAACTTGACAAAAAATTGAAGGCACAATATTTATATTTATTATTAATTTACTCCATGTTGTCTAATGGATTAGTGGATGTGTCTGCAATAATTGGTGGATCAATATCAGCCTGTTTTGATATGAGTTGCCATTTGGCAGCAGCTTCCAATGCTGATGCTGCAATTTTTTTAACATTTGGATTTTTTACAGTATCACTTTTAATAATTGCCATTAATATTTCCATGACATCTGTTTCTATAAGTTTAGCAGCAACTTCCTTGGTACTTGCCATCATATTTGATACAATAACAACACCTCTATGTTGGACATCACAATCAGGATTTGCCAATAAATAATGTATTGATTCAAGCCAATTTTTAGAATCAAATATTTTCCAACATGCTTTTTTACTGACAGCTGTTAGCATTGCAAGTGCACCAGCCGCAGCTAGACTTGTTTCTTTATCTTCATCTTCAGCTAAAATAACAAGATACTTGACTCTGTCATTATCACCTTCATAAAATTCTACAACTTGCTCATTCATTATCATGTTATTCATAACTTGTGTTGCAGCTCTTTGTAACATTAAATGATCTTCATACATGTAACTTTCAATTTTAGTAAAGCCACCCTCTTTGAGAATATGTTTTCTAACTGTATCATTAACACCAGCTAAATTACATAATGCCATAAGTGCTTCAAAGTTTTCTAATGCTGAACAATCTGGACTACATAAATTTAATAACGGTCTAATAACTTCCATAATTCTTTGTCCAGGAAATGCGACTTCTGGATTAATTGTAATTCCAATTCTAGCAAGTGCTTGTGATGCTTGTTTTTTTCCTTTTTCTGTGCCATCAAGTGCCAATGGTAATAATGCTTTAGCACCACCTTGTTGTACACAAATACCACGTACTTCTTGTTGACTACATATTGCATTGAATACACGTGATATTAATTCTTTACTATTTTGACTATCTGTTTTTGATAATGCAACAAGTGCTGTTGTTACACCAGCATTTGCAAGTAATATTAATCTTTTAGATACAAAATCTTGATCGTCAAGTTCATGCTCTTCTGGTATATGATGTTTTGCAAATTTAGCAAGTTCAATCATTTCTGGTATTATTTCTTGTTTGTCATATGCATTACATAGATTAACAAGTGTTGTAACAACACCATAAAGTACTGATTTATCACCACTTTTAGCAAGTTCAATCATAGCTGTTATTGCTGGTTGATCTTCAATTAATTTTTCTTTGACTTCAGCATCAAATGTTAAATATGATAAACCTTCAATTGACCATTTTCTCATGTCTTTATCTTTTTTTGGATTTATAAGAAATCTTCTACATGCCTCAGCTAATTTTAATGTTGCACCATCAGCAAATGGTTTTATTGTTGCATCACTACCACCAGAACTTCCAAGCTTACATAAACCAACAAGTGCACGTACTTTAATTGCATCATCATTTGATTGATATAATTTTTTTAATATTTTAACACCTTGACTTATGATTGTTGTTGCTTTATCTTTCTTTGATGCAGCAGCAATAATACATTCACAAGCAACTTTTTGTTGTAATGTATCATCTGATGTTGCCATGACAAGTATCATTTGTAAAATTCCATCTCTAGCAATAATTGCATTGCCAACATCAAGTGGACCAAGTAATAATGTTGTTATTGCAACAGTAACACGTACTTTTGCTTCAATTTCTGGATCTAATAATTTATCTTTAATATATTCGTCAATAGCTAAAGTAAATTTTTCCTTAGCAGCATCATAGTACATATTTTCATATATTTTAGCAAGACATACACTTGTTACTGTTCTTGTTGATGCTGTTATATTCATTGCTGATTCATATTTATACTCTTCAAGTTCACTAGCAACTTCCATTAATCTTTGAAGACCACGTATTTCAACTAGTCTCTCAGCCCAATCGAGATACTCATAATGTGTATTACGCATTATCAATTCAATTATTGCATCTCTAGCAAGACCACTTATTGTACGATTTGTTGTACAAAAAACTAAACATGATAATAATGTGTCAATTTCTTTTTTGTATTTTTCGGCTAGTTGTTTATTTGGTTTTGTGTCTGGTTTATTATTCATACCACTGTAACTATTTAATACTGTTTGCATACAATATTGTGCTGCTGTAACTCTATCCTCATTATTGCTATTTATTATTTCTAAAAACCATGGGATACCAATTTCACGAATAATACTTTCTGTTCTTTCAACATTATCTTTACACAACTCAGCAATAATACGTATACCAGCAATAATAACAAGTTCATTTGTTTTTTCAATTTTTAATATTTTTAATATTTTACCAATAACACCAGCATTAAACATTACTTCAGCACCAGCTGTTTCACGTGATAATACAAGTAAATTGTTCATTGCTGTTTCACGTTTGTCTTTGTCAACATCAACATCAAAGGCCACTTCAAACATTTTTTGTACTTTTGCACTTGTTTGAGAGTTATATTTATGACGTTCTTGTACTATTTCAAATAGTCGTGATAATATTATTTTAACTGATTTATTTGTTGGATCAATATTGATAACATGACGTGCATCTCTGTATGCTTCTTCATAACGTTTTAAAGATTCAAGTGCTTGACATCTTCTGAACAATGCTTTGGGATCATTTGGTGCTAATTTTAATGCTTCATCACAATCAATTATTGTATTATCATAATCTTTTTGTTTCAAATAAGCAGCTGCTCTATTTTTTAAAAATACAGCTCTTTCTGAATCATCAATTGTTGTTAGTTTCAAGGCATTTGTATAGTACTCCAAAGCACTAGACCAGTTTTCTTTTTTAAATTCTTCATTTCCTTTTTCTTTCAACTCTTGTGGTGATAAATTATCTTTTGTCATTTTGTTTATTTATATCTAATGGAAAAACAATTGCATTAATTTAAAAGCTCTATTATAATTTAATTAAACACATAATTTAATTTATCAAAAACTTACTTGAGTATTTTATTTTTGTTTTTGTTATTGTTAACTAACTTTTTACTTGGTAATTGTTATATACTTGTTTGTCAAAATTTAACTGAATAGTGCATCACCAATGCACTCAATTAAATACAATTAAAAAAGAAAATTCTAGAGGTATCTAGATGGCTTCCACTTGTGATAGTTTATTTTTGGATTTTATTTCGAAATTATTGTTTACCAGAAAAGGAAGCACTGTTGATGAAAATAAAAATAAAAAAAAATCAAAGTCAAGATGACAGAAAATAAATAGACACACTTTCAGAAATATATTTTTTTAAAAGAACAGTTATGATGCGTCATCTAGGTTTGATGATTATTTAATTTTTTTTTTCTTAAAACACAAACAAATTTAAAACGGCAATAGATGCCATTACATAACATTGTTTATTTTCCAAGAAAACATATTAATGACAGTAAATTGATCAAAGAAAAAATCGATGAATCAAGAGAATAAAAAAATAATAATGAATATTTTTTTTCAAGTAAAATTCAAAGTTTTTTAATCTGTAATTTTCATTTTAAATCATTATTTTAAGTATTTTTTGACTTGTTGTTTTACTTGGACATATATAAGAGGTCTCTGAATTCAGCCTGTATCTCTGTATACGTCACATCCGGGGGGAGAAATAACCATCATTGGACTTTAGGTTCTTCATTGTCTCAATCTTTGATAGAATACGTTAACTTGACACTCAGTCACGTGTATTTAGAAGTTGAGAGGAAAAAAAAAAAAAAAAGATAAAAACCAGTGTCATTGTAGTAAATCAACTCGAAATGGCTTTAACAACACAAACAACAACAAATTCTTTTTCATCTAATATCGAATTTAAAATTTAAGTGTAATTATACAATAATATGTGTAAATTTTTTATAAATAATGTTTTTTGTTTCTTGTTATAGAAATTTGAGTTTGTTCTTAATAATCAAGTTGTCC